>JAJIBD010000142.1:0-33620 GCA_021461705.1 Cryptotis parvus
TCTCTCTGCACTATTGGATATTTTGTCAGTCACGGAGAAAGGCAGTGTGGGTGGGGACTCTAATCAACCCCCCAAGGCCATCAGGACAGCACTTGTACAAAAGAGTCAATGGCCAGCACCCAGATCAGCACTGGAGAACTGTTCTGAGGACAAGTCCCTCAAATGTTGTCAATATTCCTGAGTCCATAAAGTACATTGAAGAAAACATAGGAAAAATCCTCTATGACATTGAAGCTAAAGGCATCTTCAAAGATGAAACACCACTAACAAAGCAATTGGAAGCAAAGTTAAACATATGGGACTACATGAAACTAAAAAACTTCTTCACCTCAAAAGAAACAGTGACTAAGATACAAAGACAGTCCACAGAGTTAGAAAGAATATTCACCCAATACTCATCTGATAAGTGATTAATATCCAGGATATATTAGGCATAGATAGAACTTCGCAAGAATAAAACAGCCAACCCCATCAAAAATTGGGAGAAGAAATGAACAGAAAACTCCAAAAGGGAGAAATTCAAATGACGAAAAGACATATGAAAAATGCTCATCATCACTAATCACCAGAGAGATGCAAATCAAAACAACAATGGGGTATCATCTCACACCACAGAGACTGGCACACATCCAAAAGAGCAAGAACAACTGGTGCTGGCATGGATGTGGGGGAGAAAGGAACTCTCATCCATTGTTGGTGGGAATGTTGACTAGGTACAGCCTTTTTGGAAAACAATATGGAGATTTTTCCAAAAAACTTGAAATTGAGCTCCCATTCGACCCAGCTATACCACTCCTGGGAATATAGCCTGGGAAGCCAAAAACACAGCAAAAACACCATCTGCACTTTTATGTGCATAACAGCACTATTCACAATAGCCAGAATCTGGAAACAACCAGAGTGGCCGAGAACAGATAACTTTGGTACATCTACACAATGGAATACTATGCAGCTATTAGGAAAAACGATGTTATAAAATTTGCCTATAAATGGATGCACATGGATAGGATCATGTTGAGTGAAATTAGCCAGAAGAAAAAAGATATAGAATGACTGCATCTATTTGCATGATATAAATATCACTATCACTATCTTCCCGTTCATCATCTATTTGCTAGAGCGGGCACCAGTAATATCTCCATATGTCCTGTCTCATGCTAGTAGAACCCATGCTAGTAGAAGGTTCTACTAGCATGGGAATGACCTAATATAAATGTTACAGGCATTTGGCATATCAAATACGACACGAGCAGCTTGCCAGGCTTGCCGTGCGGGTGGCATAATCTTGTAGTCATCTCTGAATAAAGCATTTATTGATGAACCCGGGCTGTGATAGTCTAGTCTGCTGGGTGGAGTTGTGAAGAAAGGGAAGTCCGGATGTGGAAGATGGCGGCCCCCATGGAGTCGGGGGTTGGGGGAGGGGGTCGTCTGGCTTGTTGTGAGGCTCTGCTGGGGTGGCAGGCCAGGGCTACAACCCACCATGCCTCCCGGGCACCTAATGAGCGGCTGGGCACAGGGAGAGCAAGGAGCAGCTCCCCCATGTCTGAGAGTCTCTGGTTCAGCATACCTGGGCCGGATTGAAAAAAAATGCTGCAGGGTGGGTGTGGATGATCCGGGCTGTAATAGTCTGGTCTGCTGGGTGGAGTTGTCACTATCACTATCACTATCTTCCCGTTAATCATCTAGTTGCTAGAGCGGGCACCAGTAATATCTCCATATGTCCTGTCTCATGCTAGTAGAACCCAAAGGCATCCGCTTGCTCCAGGAACATAAAGAGCCTCAAACCATTATATTAGGTCATGGGAATGACCTAATACAAATGTTACTGGTACCTTTGGCATATCAAATACGACACGAGCACCTTGCCAGACTTGCCGTGCGGGTGGCATACTGTTGTAGTCATCTCTAAATAAAGCATTTATTGATGAACCGCAAGGCCGCTAGCAGCTGCGCCGAGCCAGGCTGTGATAGTCTAGTCTGCTGGGTGGAGTTGTGACAAGAGGGGAAATCTGGATGTGAAAGCCAGACCACCCCTCCCCTACTCCATGGGGCCCACCATGATATAAATATATATATATGTATATATATACACACATATATATATACACACACGTTACATATATATACATATATATGTAACTTATCTTCCCATTGTTCATTGATTTGCTTGAGCAAGCACCAGTAATATCTCTATATGTCCTGTCATGAGCTAGTATAGCCCAAGGGCATCTGCTTACTCCAGGAACACGAAGAGCCTCAAACTATTCCCTTCAGGTCATGGGAATGAGGTCTATAACTGTTACTGGTTTTTAGCATATCAAATACAACACGGGTAGATTGCCAGGTTCTGCTGTGTGGTTGGTACACTCTCAGTAGTAGGCTCTCATCTCATGCATTTATTGCTGAACTAAACAGAGAGATCGGCTTTTCTCTTGGGTGGACTCTGAAGAGCTGTGGAGTCCGGATGTTGAGAATGACTGCCCTCATGGTGTGGGGATTCCTCTGGCTTCTTGCTAGGCTCACTGGGATGACAGGTCAGGGCTAGAATCCACCTAGAACTGTGTACAATGTATAAATGTGAAAGATCCTGGGAAGGATCTGGTCCTACTTCCATTATTGTCTAAGACTTCTAAGACTGCAGGTGCAGCTGTGGGTCTGGAGTGTCTCTCTTCTGGTGTTGCTGGTTGTGTGGCTGGGAGCTTGCAGCCATGCCCACAAACATGGAGGTGGAAGAAAGGGAGGAGAAGCCCAAATCCCCACTCCAAGTCCGGCCAGCATGTGCCCCCGCACATGTGTGTGCAAACCCTAGGAGCTATGTCTGACTCTGCCAGGCACTAGCTGAGCCATTTACTGTCCTCGGAACTCCATGGGCTGCTCCACGTGGGGCCAATATATATAATCATACTACATGTCATACTAAATCATACTATATCATACTATATGGAATCATACTATATATATATGTATATATACATATATAGAGAGTATGATGCCACATATATATAGTATAATACCAATATCCAAAGTCAGGCAAAACATGGATTAGGAGGTCTTGTCAATAGGTGGAATCAACTGCAAGTGTGTGGGAGTCAAAAGTTAGGTAAGACAGAGAAGGGAACAGTGTACTAATAATCATTGGAAATGATTATTTCTATTTTCAGTTCTAGGCTGAAATAATATCAGCCTAGCCTAGAACTGAGCATTGAATGTAGGCAAAGGGATATATACGATAACCTCCAAATATATGTATTGTAAGCCACAATGTGTAAGAGAAGGCAAAGAGAGAGAGAGAGCAAGCGAGGAGAAAAGAGAGAGAGAAGAGTAAAGAGTCTGCTATAGAGGCAGACTGGGGAGGTGGGAGGGAATTGGGGACATTGTTGGTCTCGAAATGGGCACTAGTGGAGGGATGGGTGCTGGAACACTGTATGACTGAAACCCAAACATGAACATCTTTGCAGTTGTATATCTCACGGTGGTATAATAAAGCATTTTTTAAAAATCTTGTCAATACTGAAATGTATTCATTTCTGTGAACCTTTAGATGATTTGAAACCACGCCGAGGTCCAGCATTCTGAGAAACGCTGATGGAACTCCAATTATTTTATGTGTGCCAGGCACAGCTCTCAGGAAAGTACATCATGAAAGACAAAGAGAGAACACAAGTGCACTTGCTGAGAAAGGCTGAAATGCCTGGGAAGAAAGTAGATTTGTGGTCACAGTGAAACCTGCACCTATTAGCTTAAGGCAGAGAAAAAAAAAACTTGATTCTTTCTCTCCTATTTTTGTTTCTATTTTGTCTGTGGTTTTGTTGTTGCTTCTGTTATTATTTTACTGCACTTTGGGGGCAGGGGTAGTGTGTTTATCTTGTTTTTTGTACAGTGCTTGGACTAAGGCCAGGGCCTCATACACGCGAAGTCAAGAGCTCTACCACTGAGCTACCTCCCAGTGCTTAGTTCTTGCTCTCAATGCTCCATCTATTTGCCTTTGGCTGCTTCCCCCTATCATACACATAAATCAAATTAAAATTATATGTTATGTTTTTCTAGTTCTAAGGCTGAACTTCTGTAGGGATGGAAGGTATAGCTCAGTGGTAGAGCACATACTTGGCATGCATGAGGCCCTTAGTTTAATTCCTGGCCGCTATCTCAAAAAAAAAAAGGCTGAGTTTTTTAAACAATACTCCAAAATATCAAAATAGAGTTTAAATATTCCTTCTGCCAGGCAGAAGTAATGATTCTGCTCTCCGTCTCTTTTTCAATAAGCCTCCCGCCTCCACTCTCGCCGTGAGAAAAGCACAGCTAGGGTCTGGAGCAACAGTACAGCGGGCAGGGCATTTGCCTTGCACGCGCCAACCTGAGTTCGATCCCCGGTGTCACCTCTGGTCCCCTGAGCACTGCCAGGAGTAATTCTCGAGTGAAGCACCAGAAGTAACCCCTGAGCATTGCCAGGTGTGACCCAAAAAAGAAAGCATAGCTATATGCTAGTATGTGTCATTCAGTTCTTTGTTTCTGACCATCCTTTTCTTTTTTTTTTTAAATCACCATGAGATACACAGTTACAAGGCTATTCATGATTGGGTTTGTTTTCTACAATATTTTCTTCATAATTTCTTTTTTCTGCTTCTCCTTATGTTCACTGCAGCACTTGTACAATAGCCAGGATATGGAAACAACCTAAATGTCCAACAACTGATGAGTGGATAGAGAAGTTGCATATGTATATATCACAATGAAATAGTATGCAGTTGTTTAAGAACGATGACATAGTACAGTTTGCAGCTACAGAAATGGAACCGGAATGTATGTTAAGCAAAATAAATCAGAAGGAGAAGAACAAATTCTGAATGATCTCACTCATCTGTGGCATATGGAAAAACAAATAAATGAAATGGAATCAAACAATGACAAACCCTTGGCCTTGAACTTCACAACTCAGATTACCAAACGGTGAGAAGAGATGTCGGTGGAAGGAAAAACAAAGAAGTGGACTAGAGGAAATGTGAGGGACGGAGGGCGTTGGGCCCTGCGGCAGCAGTGAGCACAGAAGCATCGCGCCTCCTCCTTACCATAAACTGTAACACTGTTGTGAGCATGTTCCCTAAACCAAAATATTTTTTTAAAAAACAGAAGTTTTGCTTTCTATTTTTATTCTTTCCATGATTGCCCATAGAGATTTTTTTAATACTTATGTAAATTTCTGGGTTCTTTTTTTTCAAATCTAAAGCTATTAACTGTATTTCACCTCCCAGACCTTAGCTTGCTTCAACACGCCTCCCAGAATAGCCCAGTCTCAAAACGAAGATGCCTTTCTGTAAAGAATTTTATTTATATTTTGCTTTTAGACAACACATTAATTATCGCTTTGCTCTAGAGTCCCATTCTTCCTTCCAGGTTCATTTGCTTTAGGACCTCCCTTCTCAGATCTATCTGTGGGTGGTAAACATTTTTAATAAAAAGGTTTTAAATGTTCTTAAATATGTTTATTTGCCCTTTCTCTAAAAAAATATGATTCAGCTGATCTTGTACAGTTTTTTGTATTTGCTTTAAGACATTTCAGCAGAGATAGAAATATCTATGCATGTGTGCTAATTTGAATCTGATTGTGGGGATTAAGGTTGAAGAGCTCTAATCATTAATAAACATTCCATGGCTGCTAACCAGAGTATGAAAGACCCCATGGTAGTCTCAAGCCCAAAGGAAAGCCCCTGCAAGTCTTTAAATAGGCTTCTCTAAAATCACAATGAGACATATTAATTACCATGATTTTACAGAACTGTTTTCTCATTTTGGAAATAACTGGTGGGCAGAGTGTGGTGGATTGGTCAGAAATGTAGAGACACCGTCCCTGACACTGCGGGACCAGAGTTAGAGCTGCCAGCCCAGCAGCCCCACCCTGTGTGGCAGAAGGCTCCCTTTCACCCTCTGCTCCGCCTGTTAACACAGAATTGTGCAATATGATTGAACACAAGTGTCCTACTTCTAGAATATTGTCACATCTGTCCTTAAGGACATGTTTTATGCAAGCAGTGGTAAAAATGTTTAATGGGTAAAGAACTAAAATTTCCCTTGATCTTCTGCAAACCAGACTGTCTCTTACTTGTGCCTGCCTATCAAAAATATGAGTGAGAAAATCAGAATTCTGTCTGAGGCCTGTTTTCGTTATGACACCTACCTGATAGCCACCAAATGATTCTAAAGAATAAAGCACAAGTATGGTGATTAAATGGGTTTAAGACTAATGCTTTAATAGACATAGGCTAGTTCTGAACAGCTAAATATAAATTCCCTGTTCAGAGTAGCAGCCATTGTCTTCTAGCATTTCCTGATGCAAAGCACATATCAGTCTCATGGCCAGTCATGTCTTTGTAAGTCGTTCTAGTAAATTTTATGACTTTATATTTTCCTATTTTATCACAGTGGAATCTACTTATGGTTTTGCCCTCTTCCTTTTTTATTGTTCATTTATTGAGGGGGCCTCCCAACCAGTTTGTAGAAAACCCAGTGGAATATAGGAACACAGGGGTCCTGCAACTCTTGGTTAACTACTCTAGCAATTCAGTTCGATGCGCTGGTCATCCTAGTAATGTTTGGGCCTCTCCTAGCCTGCATCTAGCAATGCTTAAAATACTGTGTGATGCTGGGGAATCAAACCAGTTTGATAAACCAAGTAGCACAACAGATTGAATGGGATGTAAAGGAGAAGGCAACCAATCTTGATTAACAAAATATAAGCATCCAAGGCGACAGCATGTTAGTAATCTCTTACACAAGGGCTTTAATAGCTCCATGGTGAGATGCAATAGTCTTCACTTTCTTCTAAGGAAATATTTTTTGATCATTTTTAGCAAATTATTTATAATATGCAAGATAAAATAAATTATTGAGGGTCTGCTATAGGGCAGGCTTAAGGGATGGTTGGGAAAATTGGAAATAATGGTGGTGGAAAGGTGTGATGGTGGTGGGATTGGTGTTGGAATATTGAATGTCTAACAAATCAAAAACAACTTTTTTAAAACAGATAATAAAATGACAAAATACAAAAGAAGCAATAAAAGTAATGACTAATTTTCTTTTGAAAGAATAAACAAAATTCACAACCATTAGCTAGACTCACAAAGGTAAAAAAGGAGGGGAAACTATAATAAACTGGATCAGAAATTAAAGAGGGGGCCGGAGCGATAGCCCAGCTGGTAGGGCATTTGCCTTGCACATGGCCGGCCCATGCAGGCCTGGGTTCGATCCCCGGCATCCCATATGGTCCCCGAGCACCGCCAGGAGTAATTCCTGAGTGCAGAGCCAGGAGAAACCCCTGAGCATTGCCAGGTGTGACCCAAAAAAGCAAAAAAAAAAAAAAAAAAATTAAAGGAGAAGGGTGACAATGACACCAGGAAAGTTCAAATGACCTGACAATCTTGGGCAGAGATGCTTCCAGTCCCCACACCAGGCTGACTACATGGGGTCCATGGTGGGGGATGGATTTAGGGAAGGCTCATCCCAACAGAACCCCAGCAGCTGAAAACATCCACACTCCATGATTGCCACCATGCTCAAAGCCGGACTTCACTGCTCAAATGAGCTCCACCCTGAAGTTACTCCGCTGAAAAACACAAGTATGCAGGTTTTGCGACTGAAATGCAGGTTTTGCGACTTTCACAGGCTCTGGGATAGGCCCATCTCCCATCTCCCTGTTCTTCTGGAAGGCCAGGGGGCCGTGCCCTTACCCCACAGGCATCGCTTTTCACCTAGTTATGATCTTTGGAATTCCTGGAGCATGCAGCCTCACAATATCTCAAACACGACCATAGTGATATACCAAGTTACACACCACAGTTAATAGATTTAAGTATAAAGCAATCAATAACAAAATTATAGTCACAATGACTATCTTGTAACAGGTATCAGTAATTTCTTAAACAAAGAGTTTAATGACTCAAAGACTCCATGGTGAGATTGAACAATCTTCACTAACTTTCTCTAAGAAAATATTTCTTGATCATTTTTAGAAAATTAGCTATAACAAGCAATATAAAATAAATTATTGAGGCTCTGTTTAGGGCCAGGCTTAAGCAGTGGTTGGGAAAACTGGAAATAATTGTGGTTGGAAGTTGCAATGGCGGTGGGCTTGGGGTTGAATATTGAATATTTGTAAGAAATTAACATAAGCAATTCTACTAAAGATTTTTTGAGTAGAAGCCCACTATATTTGTCACTGTCACTGTCTTCCCGTTCATTATCAATTTGCTCGAGCGGGCACCAGTAACATCTCCATATGTCCTGTCTCATGCTAGTAGAGCCCACGGGCATCTGCTTGCTCCAGGAACATAAAGAGCCTTAAACCATTATATTAGGTCATGGGAATGAGGTCTATAATTGTTACTGGTATTTGGCATATCAAATACGACACAGGATAGCTTGCCAGGCTTGCCGTGTGGGTGGCATACTCTTGCAGTCACCTCTAAATACAGCATTTATTGATGAACTACGCAGCCACAAGCAGCTGCATGAACCACTATATTTAATAAGTTATTTTATAAGTTATTTCACTTATTGAAGGGAAAACAATAATGCAGATGGTACAATTCACATGTAACAGCTCAGTAAAGAGATCATGACTTTAGCTATACTATTCTGAGATATGTGTTGTAATAAGCAATATAATTAGTGCCTGCTAAGGAAGCTGTAACGCGGGGTAGGAAGCAGGGATCTTTGGAGGCAGTAAGGTCACATTGGTGATGGACTGTGGTGTCGAAATATTTAATACATGAAACAACTGTACTGTGAACGACTTTGTAAATCACAGTATTTAAATAAAGTTTAAAATTTTAGGGGGATGGAGTGATAGCACAGCGGGGAGGATGTTTGTTTGCCTTGCATGTGGCCAAACCGGGTTCGATCCCCAGCATCCCATACAGTCTCCCGAGCACTGCCAGGAGTAATTCCTGAGCAAAGAGCCAGGAGTAATCCCTGAGCACTGCCGGGTGTGACGCAAATAAATAGATAGATAGATAGATAGATAGATATGGATGGTGGATGGATGATGGATGGATGGATGTGGTGGATGGATGATGGATGGATGGTGGTGGTGGATGGATGGATGGATGGATGATAGATAGATAGATAGATAGATAGATAGATAGATAGATAGATAGATAGATAGATAGATAGATAGATAGATAGATAGATAGATAGATAGATAGATAGATAGATAGATAGATAGATAGATAGATAGATAGATAGATAGATAGATAGATAGATAGATAGATAGATAGATAGATAGATAGATAGATAGATAAAAATAAAATTTTAAAAAAGAATACAACTTTATGTCATTAAATTAGAGACCCTATAGGAATGAATAAAAATTTGAAGTCCTATAACCTACTAAGACTGAACCTGGAGGAAGCAAAACCAATTACTAATATGGCAATCAGAACAGTAGTGAAAAGCCTCCTCTATAACAAGATCCCTGGAACAGATGGGTTCTATAGTAAGTTTTCAAGACATTCATAAAAGACCTATTCCCTTTCTTGACAGGCTCTTTCAGAATTAATAAACAGATATTCCCATCTCTTTGACTCCACAGTTCTCCCTGCGTTAACATACGCCTCAGAGACCTGGGCCCTACGAAAAGCAAGATGAGAATGCTATTTGGGTCTCCCAGAGAGGAATCGAAAGAGCTATGCTTGGAATATCACGCCTCACTCAAGTGAAAGAAGGAATCCGGAGTTCTGACCTCCGTCGATATTCCAAGGCATCGAAAATCAGATGGGCTGGACATGTAATGCGATTTGGAGACAACCGCTGGACTAGAGCCGTTACCGACTGGATCCCATGGGATGTCAAAAGATCACGTGGCTGCCCACCTACAAGATGGTCAGACTTCCTTGTAAAGACCCTGAAGGAACGGTTTGAGGCTCTTCATATTCTTGAATCAACCAGGTGGCATTGGGCTACATTGGCACGTGATAGGGTCCAATGGAAATGCTACTGGTGCCTGCTCGAGCAAATCGATGAATAACGGGATTCAAGTGATCAAGTGAATATGATCATAATAAGAGATGCAGATAAAGCATTCAACAATCACTTGTATCACTTGTATCACTTGTCTTCCTGTTGATCATCGATTTGCTCGAGCAGGCACCAGTAACATCTCCATACGTCCTGTCACATGCTAGTATAGCTCAAGGGCATCAGCTCACTCCAAAACATAAAGAGCCTTAAACCATTCCATTAAGTCATGGGAATGAGGTCTATAATTGTTACTGGTATTTGGCATATCAAATACAACACGGGTAGCTTGCCAGGCTCTGCCGTGAGGGTGGGATACTCTTGTAGTCACCTCTAAAAAAGACTCAATACCATGAATAAAATACAGGGTGTTAAGGCACTTAACTTTTGCATGTGGCTGACCCTGGTTCTATCCCCTGACACCACATATGGTCCCCTGAACAATACCAGGTATGATCCCTGAGCAAAAAGTGAGGCATAAACCCTGAGCACAGCCAGGTATGGCACACACACACACACACACACACACACACACACATACACACACAGAGATACACAGTGGTTCCCATCTTTACCTGCACATTCCATCAGATCTCAGAGATATTCCTCACACTAAAGCCTTCCCCAAGGGGTTCAGTCACACTCTGCAGCCAACCTTTGGCATCAGCAGTTTCAAGCTCCCGAGGTGTTACACTGCATGAAGAAGTCTGAGAGACGCTGGAATCTAAGTGGAGGGGCTGGATAGGCGACCCAAATGTAGGGCACACACTCTTCATGCCTAAGGCCCTGAGTTCTACCCCCTGCATTCTATGGCTTCTCAAATACTACTATGCAGGCAGTCCAGAGCATTACCAGGTATGGTCCATGTAAAACAATGGTATATAAGTTTGGGGTTTGAGGCCATGTGCCAGTGAGCTCAAAGTGCCTACCTTCCAAACACAAGGACTATGAGTCTGACCCCTAGTGCTGCCCATATGTTCCTGATGGCCCCAGAGCATCTCTGCAGGCTGCTACGCCCAGCACTGCACAGAGAGTGCAATAGTCTCTGCTGCACAGCCAGGTAAAGGCAAACACAGCCACATGGAGCCCTGGAAGGCCCCACACTGAATGACCTGTGAGTTGTGTGTGCCCAACACAAATTTATGATTTTAAAAAAGCTCAACAAGGCAGACATTCACCTCCGACTATGAACCAGGACATCTGAGTAGATCTCCTGGGAGAGCCAACAATAGCACAGGTAATACAGCTCCACCCCAATGTGCCATTTTAACTTAATAACCCAAGATCAGGCCTTTATCAAAGCCATTCCCAAATATATGTTGCAATGATCAATGTAATTGGAACCGGCTAGGGACTGGCACCAGGATGGGGAGTGGGTGGGAGGCGGTGACCTTTGGTGGCAGCAGGGGCACACTGGTATTGGGAGCAGTGTTGAACTATGAATGCTTATGACAACTGTAATGTGAAGAAATTTGTAGTTTGTAAATCACCGTGTTTTAATAAATAAATAAATAGATGAAAAAATACATACATAAATACAAACATAAATAAATAATCCATGAATAAATAAATAGATGGGTGAGGAATGAATGAATGAATGAATGAATGAATGAATGAATGAATGAATGAATGAATTGTAGTACACTGTTGCTCAGGGCCTCTGCATCTTGCCTGGAGTTGCCTCCTGCAGGTCACTTTATAGATAGGGGCAGGAAGACAGTTTGAATCTGTGACTCGATGTGGCAGTATATCTTACCATGTATTCTCTGTTAGCTGGCATAAATATTTTCTCTCATGCTACCACAATCATCGAGGGACTAGACAAATCTTACCAGTATTTTTATCTGGGTATGTTGGATCTCTAAGTTTAATATAGTTCTAATTATAATATAATTAGATCAGAGAGAAATGCTGTTTGCCTCCAAGCAAGTAAGTGTGACTTTCTAAGAAGTCTAAAGGCTAATATCCAAAACAACTGTGTAGTAAAGGATCTTGTGAAGACTTGGAGAAATATATACCTGGCTGTAGACTATCCATGGTACAGATACATGCCTTTTGTATTAACTCTGAGATACAGTTCATCTCAGATGCCCCTCCCCCACTCTGCATAGGGCCTGCAGGGAAACTTCAAGAGCAGACCTTGGCTGGGGCAATATTAACATTTCAATGGGACCAGAAGAAAACCTGAAAGAATTTGGGAGAAGCAAACCTGAAAGAATTGGTCTTAACTGAGATCCCTTGGTCAGGGCTGAAAATATATAAAAGCAGAAGCCTTCTCTCCCTTCCTCTCTTTCTCTTCCCTGCACACTCTCTGCCTCTGCTCTCCTCTCTGTTCTCTTTCTTATTGGGCCTTAGCATGTGGTAGCAACCTTTTTGACCTAGGATCCTAAACCTACATGACCGGGACCCAGCATCCCATATGGTCCCCGAGCACCACCAGGAGTAATTCTGAGTGCAGAGCCAGGAGTAACCCTGAGCATTGCCGGGTGTGACCCAAAAAAAAGCAAAAAAAATTAAAAAAATTTTAAAAATTTTTTAAAATTTTTTTTTTGGCTTTTTGGGTCACACCTGGCGATGCTCAGGGTTACTCCTGGCTCTGCACTCAGGAATTACCTCCTGGCAGAGCTCGGGGGACCATATGGGATGCCGGGGATTGAACCCGGGCCGGCACAGGCCGGCCGCGTGCAAGGCAAACGCCCTACCCACTGGGCTATCGCTCCGGCCCTTTTTAAATTTTTTTTTTAAAAAAGCTCAACAAACGGGAATAGAAGAAGCCTTCCTCTTTATTATATAGGCTGAATATCACAAATCTGAACCTCTAAGATTAGGCACAAGAATGTCACTCTCAACACTATTATTTATCAGTGATACTGAAATAAAATGAGAAAAGTATATTAAAGGAGTTCAAATATCCAAGATTTTAATCCAACTATCAAAGATATCATAAAGCACTCCTTAAACTCAACAACAGAAAAAGAAACAACCCCATCAAAAAAAAAAAAATGAGCAAGGGAGAAGAATAGACTTCCTCAAAGAAGACATACAGATGGCTAGCCAGTATAACAAAAGTTCTCTTCACTACTTTTTTTTTCTTTTTTAACTAGTCAGAAATAATTGTTATTTATACTTTGAAAGTAATGGTTTCTGTGCAAATTTATAATAATGTGTCCTGGAAAAATATTTTACATTTAAATCTAGTCCCTCTACTAGCCTTCTAAAAATAACATAGATACCACAAAACAAAAATATATTTTTGTACATAACTTATTGCATTAACGATTTTGGAATGTTGACAACTAATAAATACATATGTAAAAAGTAAATGAAATTTTCTGTTCTAGGTTTTATGTTTTCTATCTTTTCTTCCTCCAGTTTCCACTTTTAAGGAAAATAATAATCAAAACAATGAACTATTCACTCACACTGATGAGAAATGCATCAAAAAGATGAAATAACCACTGCTGGCAATGATGTGGTGAGAAAGAATCCTCATTGACTATTCATGGAACTGCCATCTGGCTAAATCTTTATAAAAAGAACAGTATGGAGACTACTCAGAAAAATTTAGGATGGCACTTCCAAACTACCCAGCAATTACACCTCTTGGTATATACTCCAAAAACACAAAAACATTCATTCAAAAATATATGCTAACTCATATGTTTATTTATACATTATTCACAGATCTGGAGACAACTCAAGAGCTTAAGAGCAGATGAATGGATCAAAAAATTGTACATATAACTGGGTCTGATTAGGTCTGATTACAGACAAGCTTACTAAATGGGAGTTAAGAGGGGCTAAGTGGGACCTCAAGACAATGATGAAGAGAAACTTCTAACAACATTGTATTTATGAAACATATCAACAGTATTAATAGTGCCTAACTAAAATAAATTTATATTAAAATATCCATTGCCTCATTGGGTCTTAGTTTCCCAGTTGTATCCTTTTTCTTTGTTTATAGCACTTAAATAAGGTATGTTATGCTTTATTTTCCTATCCTCAAGTCCCCTAACTTCTGTCATATTCTATCTTGAAATACCTAGATATTTCAAGGTATTTGACAAAAAGGTACGTGCACTTGAAACATAAGGAAAACCATCAGTACTGCCATTCATCATCCAGGTCCCTAATTCTCTCTCTATCTGTATCTGTATCTCTCTCTATTCACTAATCTATGCAATGCATTCCACTTCAATGACTATTTTCATTTTTAATGAATTTGGTTCTTGTTACATTAAAAATATTTTTCTAACAAATATGTTTGGGGCAGGAATAGGTTTTCTTGTGTTCAGTATGACTATTTGAGCTAGAAGTCATTGCATTAGCTCTCTGAGTAGCTAGGGATCAGAACCAAAACAGCTTTATTTTAGAAAGAGATGATGGTAAAAGAATGAAGAAGACACCAGACCCCTCTTACTATTGGAAAGGCCAGAACCAGAGAGTGACATCAAAAAGGCAGGAATTCAAAATATTTCTCCAGCATGGAGAAGCCTTCTTTACAGCTACTTTCTGATTGCATTGTGTTCTCTATTTAATGGGGTTTCAACATCATGGGTAGAACTTGACTTTGTAGCTCCAAACTCTTTAGAGAAAATTGGACTAAAAGTAGAGGTGTTTGATCCTGTGGGAGATAATTATTAAGAGACCATTGATGCAAATAAATAAGCAAACACAAATCAGCTGGATACCTGATATCAGGGCAAGGTTGGGGAGCATGAGAGGCCAGTAGGCAAGGAAACTGATAATTGGAAATAGACAGTCATGGGGTTTTTTTAAGCAAACCAGTGATATCATGCTGCTACTTCGTTTTTCTTTCTCTGCTTCATGATAAAATAGGAATAGATACAAGAGGATTTTGATTCGGCTAGGGATGCCATAGGGATTAAACCACATTGTTCCACTCATTATCAAATGTCCTTAGAAGAACAATGTTTCTGGTTCTGATGGAGAAGTGAGGCAGAGTTAGAGGGTTGCTAGCCTTGCAATTGCAAGTCAAAACAGAAATAAAACAAAAAGGTATTCTAGGTACAAAGATTGACTCACATTCTTGGGATAAATGGGGTTAATGCTCATTGAAAATGGCCACTGATGGTGATGTTCCTGCTCTGACACCGTGGTTTTCCACTGCAGGTCCATGCATTGGTGCTAGTCCAGGAGCAAATGCTGGTTCACAGGTGTAAAAAGGTTAAAAAACCACTGGTCCATTGTATTGGCTATTTACTGCCTGTCTGTGGACTAGTGCTCAGACAGATGCTGGTTCTCAGAGTAAAGTCACTGCTCTCACATAGCAGTTCTCAGCCGTGATTTGATATTAGAATCATCTGGGTGCTTAGTAAAAAATAATGCAGGGTCTTCATCAAACCAATTAAATCTCAGCATCTGAGAGTGGAGCCTGAATAGACACAATTTAAGCCTCCCCAAGCAATTCAATGTGCAGCCATTGCTGAGGACCATGCCTTTAAAGACAATGCAGAGGATTGTCTTGCAAAACCCAATCCTGGAAAGCAGAGGCCAGCATGATTGCCCATTTCTTAAAGGGCACTCAGAGCAGATCTAAGAAATCATCAGACTTCTGGTAGAAAAAAAAACCTTATTTCAGATTGTACCCTAAAAGTGAGCTGCTTTGGAACACACCAACATGGATTCTGAACGCAGGCCTTCCTTCACTCAGCCTACGAGCAAGCCGGTAGGGGCCTTTGGTTCCAACACTATTTGGCTTAGAAGTAGGAAACTTCTGGTCTCAAATATCAGCTGCAGCTGCAAATTAGCTCAGTCATTATCAATTAAGCAATATATTGCCAAGTCTCTATTATCAGGAAAGGGATCTCACTCAACAGAATTGCAGATTATTTTAGTGATTAGCTAGCGGGTATTCATCAGGTTAGCAAATATGCTTTATAGATGTTGTTCGATCAAGCAGTAGCCCTGAAATTGACAAAGAAATCTCCCAGCTCCTCCCCCACACCCTCTGGCAACCAGCACCCTGGAGTAGGCAGGAACAAGACAGTTCCATGCCCTCTGTCTGCTCCATCTTTCTTCTTTCCATTACATTGTGACGGCAGGTTTTATTTTTTTAATTTTTTATTATACCACCGTGAGACATACAATTACAAAGGTGTTCATAATTGGTTCTTGGTAATACAGTATTCCAGCACCCATCCCTCCACCAGTGCCCCATTTCCACCACCAATGTATCCCACCCCTCCCACCTACCCCCCAGGCTGCCTCAATAGCAGGCACCCCCTTTTCCTCTCTTTCTCTCTCTGTCTCTGTCTCTGCATCTCTCTCCCTCTTCTTTTACACATTGTGGCTAGCCCTGGAGATATTTAGGGTTTATCATTTAAGTCTCTTTGTGTATATTCAATGGTGAATTCTAATCTGACATTGCCATTTCCCACACTTAGTAAAACACTGGTATATGTTTATATCCCATTAATGAATTCGGTCATTCTATATCTGTGCGACGGCAGCTTTTATTTGCTGATAACAATATTCAGATTCTCAAATTTTGTTTTGTATGTGAAGAAACCAGCATCATATCTTCAGCCCGTCTCTCTTCTCTGCAACCATAGAATATTTCTCATAGCCTTGTGCTGTACTCTCCCTCCATTCCCACAGCTCCTACACAGCAGTGAGGGCTCAGTGCTAATAGAGCAATTACCCACATAAAGTGCCCCATGGGTTTACTGGGGAAGCTGACAACAAAAAGGGTCAGGGATTCATTGACCTTTGCCCTCTACACTCTACAGTCCCCATCTGACTTGAAAGGCTTCTAGTAAACTGTCTAAAGTCCATTTCTCTTGCTGCCCCTAAATTTTTCTCCAGAGGAAGCAGCTGGGTGCCATGATGTGAGAGCAAAGGCATGTGTGGGTCCAGCAACCTGGAGATGTTAGGGTTATGCCACAGCTAATTTCTGGATGTCCTTGGGCAAGCTATTTGACCCCCTGAGTGTTTTTCCTCTCTGTGAGACAGAAATCAAACACACACAAACGCACACACACACACACACACACACACACACACACACACACACACACACACACACACACACACACACACACACACACACACACACACACACATACCCTCCATGACTGCCTTCACAGATTTTTGTGAGACTGCAGGAAGGGGAAAGATTTCTTGCTCTGTAAATTGCAATGGCTCCAGAGTTTTATCATTAATTAAATTGTCTGATCCATGCACCTCTGAATTCCAGGCTCTGTGACAAACAACAACATCAAATGCACATTTGAAGGGTCCCTCTGGGACCCCCCAACAAGTTCTCTCTCCTACTGTCTGAATTGCTGAGGGGGATAGATACTCCCAAGGCAGAGAAAATTCTGCTGGCCTTGGTCCCCTGAGAGCTGTCACAGAAAAAATATGACAAGAAAGCCCAGAGAAAGATAAAGAAAACAAGGGGTGTCAAAGGAAGAGGTTTTGTTTTGGTGAAGTCCTTTTCCCTGGTGGTCTTGAAAAACCAAGATGGGCTTCTCACTCACCCAGATGGTATATGTGGTGGCCCATCCAAGGGCTGTGGGTGGTCACAATGATCTCTGAGAGTGTCACACTTCAGTGGAACCTGGATTATAAGCAAGTCAGTCAGGCTTACACAGGTTCATGGAGGTCTGTGTAAACCCCAAAGAATGAGTATTATATCATCATGAAAAGAAGGATATCTCTGAAAGAATTAGAGTGATAGTAAATGGATTAAGACATTGGCTTTGCATGGAGACGACTAGGGTCCATTCCCAACGTCGAAGATGTTCTCCCTAGAATTGCCAGGAGTGATCCCTGAAGCACAGAGCCAGGAAAAAACCCTGAGTACCACTGCGTGTGACCCAAAAACCAAATGAAACAATAAGGGGGATAAAAGACAGAATCATGCACAATTTTACAAAATATTATAATAGCAAAGAAAATGTGAATTGACATGCTATAAAGGAAGTTCAAGATGGCTGATAAATATAGGGTGAGACTATCTTTCTTTTTTTTTAACATTTTATTATACCGTGAGATATACAATTACAACGTTGTTCACGCTTGGGGGTTTCGGTCACACAGTGTTCCAGCACCCCGCCCTCCACCAGTGCCCCTCAACCACCACCCATGTCCCCAATTCCCTCCCCCTCCCACGTCCTGCCTAAATGGCAGGTTCTTTATGAGACTATCTTTCTAGGGATAAATGTCTCAAGATCTAGGGGGAAAACTGATGTAAAAAACTGATGTAGAAAATGTATAAAATGTATAGTAGTAAAACATTAATAGTTTTAAAATATTAATAGATTGAGGAGAGCCTTGGTTGTTAATTCCCCAAATCAATTGTTCGGATAAGGTTAATATTTAGTGCCATCTAGTGGTGCCAGTGAGGAAAGCTTGTGTAGGTATTTTTTTAGTTTTATTATACCACCTGAGATATACAAAAAAGATATACAATAAAAGTTCATGTTTGGGTTTGGTCATACAGTGTTTCGCACCCGTCCCTCCACCAGCCCCCATCTCCCACCACCACATCCCCGGCCCCCCCCCCCTCCCCAGCCCGCCCGGCAGGTTCTTTATTTCTTTCCCTTTCTCTCTCTTTCTCTTTTCCTCCCTTCCAGACTATGGATTACAGAACAACATTAAAAGGTTGTCATTGATCCTTTGCCTCTATAATGCTCTCTAGGTTGGCTTACCCTCGCAGCCCCCTTTCCTTTCTGTCTACCTAAACCGCCCCCGGATTTTTAGGATGGCAAAATAACTATTGGTTGGAGCAGAGTATTTTAGTTCTGCTTGTGCGTTTTTCTAGAGATTCCTGCTTTCTCTTGTCCTTCCTTTACACACCAGAAGTTGATACATCACTTCGTATGGCAGGATATGGCATCAGCGGTACCAGAAAAGAACAGTATCCAGCCCTGTTGTAGTCTTCATTTTATTCAAATTGGTACTTAACATAAGCTTACTTCCAATGATGGTTGAGGCTGTAAGAATAGTTATAAGCTGATAATCCAAGCCACATTGCTGAATACAAACTTGATATGGCAGAATGGAGCGGTACCAGAAAATAACCTAATTCAAGGAGTAAGCTCGTTTCAGATAGACTTTCTCAAACACTCTCTAACCAAAAAATAGTCATTCTCCCTTTTTCCCCAATATACTTCCTGTTTCTTCACGTCATATTTCCAGCTCTGGCTAGCATACTGTCACTGGATACTCCATAGCAACAAGACTTCACTCTAGGAGATGAAACCTTTCCAATGAGTCTTTGAAAACTCAGAGTGTTCAAATGGCCACAGGCTCCTATTTCTAACACACCCTTTGCTATAAACCTTGCTTTCAAGAAACCCCATGAAGGAACCTGCCAGAAATCAACAGTGACAGGAGCAAGAGACGGTGAATACAGTCTGATGCATAAAAAAGAGCAGTCGCTTCACTTCCCATCCTCATCTGCTTTGGACCACTTTCCTGAGACTCTGTTTAGTGCCCATTCACCTGTTTATTCACGCAGCAAATAATTCAAGACCCAGACTGTTAAAGAAGAGAAATGAGACTTTTATGAAACTTTATTTTTTGGTCTCAGTCATTGAGTTTATTGGATGAGGAGTCTTTGAGCCGGCATCTAAAGCATAATGTGAACTCCGCTTAGGCTGCAGACCGCTTCAATCCCTGCTACCAAGTTCCCACCAGGAAACATTTTGCACTAAAGGTTGCCCAGATCATGTGGGTTTTCAGAGAGCCTCTTAGTGTTCAGGAACAGAAGCGTAGCAGGGGCCAGTAGGTGGAAAGTACAGCCACCGTCTAGGGTTGACCTGGAAGCAAATGTCGGGCAGTGGCATGATAGTTCAAGGCGCTGAGTGCAAGCTTTGCTTCCGGCAGGTCTGGGCTGGATCCCTGAGCTCTGCGGGAAGCAACCCAGAGCACAAAATAGTAGCCCCAGGACACTGCTAGGCACAGCGCCCCCTTCCAATAAAAGAAAATCGGGGCGAGGGGGAAGAGGAAGTCCGGCAGGAGGCTGGGGAGTCCTGCCATGTCCAGCACACATAACATCAGGGCAGCAGCCCCAGCGGAGCCCAGGAGGGGACAGACTGCCCGCAGGCCACGGGAGAGAGGACACCTCAGCCTTCTGGGGTTCCTTCCTCCCGGCTCCGCCTGCAGACCCGGCAGCTGGCTGAAGAAGAGCCAGCTTCTAGTGGGAACTATTTTCATGGCCAGCTCCAACACTCCATTCAAGACTCTGAATGTTTCCTCCTCGCAATGGCCTTCCCTGGCGGCCACCTCCAGCAGGCTGCCCTACTGAGTTCAACAGCGCTGCCCTTGGACCCTTCACACACGCACACATGGGCCCTCGGCCAACTACAGGCATTTCGCCCCTATACATGGGAACGGAACCTGTCTTCCCACGAACTTGCTTCTCCTCCTCCAGGTTCACTTACCTTAAATCCCCACGCTGCCAGCACCCGGACACTCGGACAGCCCCTCCTAAGATGGTACTGGTCCAGTTCCTGAGCGAAGAGCCAGGAGTAACCCCTGAGCATCGCTGGGTGTAACCCAAAAGCAAAAAAAAAAAAAAAAAAAAAAAAAAGAAAGAAAGAAACCAACCGATTTTAATATCTCTCCAGTCCCTAAAATTGCATTCCTTTACTATCATTGTTCTGTTTCTTCGCTTATGTTTAACAGGAGTTAGACCTGGGCACTGAATATGGTCCAAAAGCCCAGGAGAAAAAAAATTGAAAACATTTATATAAAATGTGCAGGTCAGGAGGAGCTGCCCTGGGCGACCAGCCATAGCATGCGGGCCTCAGACACCGCCTGGGGAAGCTGGAACTCCACTTTCCCCCGGCTAAGCTGGCCATGGGGCCCCCGGGAGGACAGATGGGTTTTGGGAGTGGTCCCATCGCCTCCAGGGGGTCCCAGAAGCAGCCAGATGAGACTTGCACACCACACTAGCCACCACCTTTGCTGTCTGGGCGCTGGAATCCTACCTCACGACCAGATTAACAGAACAAAACCAATTCGAGCCCAGGTAGGCGGCTTCCAGAAGCGGGACTTGCTGGGACTTCGTCAGTTGGAGTAGGGGGGGCCGGCCATTCCCCCACTCCATCTTGTCGAGCCTGGTGGCCCCCGCCCAGGAGCTGCCCTGGGCGACTAGCCATAGCATGCAGGCCTCGGACGCGCCTGGGGAAGCTGGAACTCCGCTTTCCCGGCTAAGCTGACCATGGGGCTCCCGGGAGGACAGATGGGTTTTTGGGAGTGGGCCCATCGCCTCTGGGGGTCCCCAGAAGCAGCCGGATGAGACTCGCACACCACACTAGCCACCACCTTTTGCTGTCCGGACGCTGGGATCCTACCTCACGACCAGATTAACAGAACAAAACTAGTTTGAACCCAGGCCACACAGTCCATAAAAATAGTGGAAACAGTGATGTCCTTTAATGCACTGCATTTCACGATGTGCAGGAAAGTTTGGCGGGAGGGGGAGAGATGGAGAGGAGAGAGAGAAGACATACAGAACCCACCAAGTAGTTGAGGTGTGGGAGGGGAGGAGGGAGGTTGGGACATTGGTGATGGGAGATGGGTTTGGGTGGAGGGGATGGGTGTTGGGCAGACTGTGGAACCAGAACTCTGCATGAGCATGTTGCAATTGTATGTCTAAAATGGTGTAACAATCTCATTTAATCTGGGGAATAAAATCTCATTTAATCTGGGGGAAAAAAAATGTGCAGGTCAGGGCCGAGCAATAGTCCAAAGGGTAGGGCGTTTGCCTTGCATGCGGTCAATCCAGGTTTGATCCCGGTATCCAATATTGTCCCCTGAGCACCACCAGGAGTAATTCCCTGAGTACAGAGCCAGGGAGTAGCCCCTGAGCATTGCTGGGTGTGACCCCCCAAAAAAAAAAAGATAGTACTGGTCCCTCCCTACCACCTGCCCACGTGACCGAAGCCCGGATATGTTGGTTCTTCTAAATTTCCCTGTGATCCATTCCTTCTGCCTCGGTTCCAGCCCTCGTTGCCTTTCATTTCCCACTTGGCTACGCAGATCACCTCTCTTTATGCTTGCCTCCTCCGTTCACTCTCCACACCTACATCAGAACAGCCTGGCCCTGTCCACGGTCCTCCTGCAGAAGACACGTCCTGAGCTTGGTTACCATCCTGCGCAGCCGCAGGTGCAAGCCTCTCCGTGACGTAACTAGCCCTGGCAAAAGTGCCCATACTCTGAAAACTATAGTACTCATAAATAGCACTGAAGGGCCCTCAAGAAACTCTGATGACCTAAGGCATTATAGGAACCCATAAAATTTGTCCCAGGTCAACTTTGGATCTTTGGCATGACTGACTATCTTCAAAAGGGATTAATGATTTAGAAAAGAAAGGGGTCTTCTCAGGAACCCCCACGGTCTCAGAGAATGGTTTTGGCGGCAATCAGAAAGAATGCAAGAGAGTGTCTCTGAAGACAAACTGCCCAGATTTGATTCCTGCCTGTTTCTCTTCTGGTTGTGCAGCTATGGTCAGTTTAACAGCAGGCAGAATTCCAAGATGGCCCCAATATCTACACTCTCTACTACAAGGGCCTGCAGAATCCCCCAGAACCATAATGAACCCCTAAGTCCACCAGAAGTAATTCATGAATTCAGAGCCAGGAATAACCCCTAAACATTGCTGGGTATGCCCCAGATGAATAATTAAAATAATATTCAGAAATAAATAAAAATATTTTCAAGTAAAAAAATAATGCAGATATATTATTAGTCTTCATAAGTGGCAGGCTCATTAAATCTCTCCAACAGCCCAGTAACTAGTTCAGGTAATTACTATTAATTTAGACAGGGGGACACTGAAGTTCAATTATTTATTTGCCTAAGGACCTAACAAAATATGACACTGCGAACACTTAAATCCACTGAGCCGGTCGTGGTTTGCTGACAGCTGGACTCTCTCACTGGCGTCTGTTCTCTTCTTTTTGTGAACCAACATCGACCAGACCACAGTTGGTTCAGGTTTCCTCACAGAAACATGTGCTTGTACATTTATAGATAGATGATAAGTTAGATTTTAAGGAGTTGAGTTACATAATGTTGGTACAAATCCAAACTTCACAGGAGAAGTCAGCAGGCTGGAGACTCGGGGAATAATTAATAATGTAGCTCAAATCTGAAAAGTCTGGAGCTTTTCCTTCCTCGATGGTTCGCATCCTTAAGGAGGGCCTTTTCCTTAAGGCCTTTGACCAACTGAACAAAGCCCATTCACATGGAGAATAATCTGCTTTACTCAAAATTTTCTGATTTACATGTTAATTTCATTTCCCCAGATACCTTCATAGCAACGACCAGATACATTTGTCCAAACAGCTGGGTACTCAGGACACGGAAAATTGCCCATCACACACCGTCACTGGCCAGTACTTCAACGCCCCTCAGCCTTTGTCAGTTTACTCCTCAAGTTGCACAATGGAGACTTTATCTCAATGTGTCACTCTCTGACAAGGAGGAAGCAGAAATAAGGATTGCAAGGGAGGAAAGCATGAGCCATTGACCAAAACCATTCACATAGATATGATGACTGAACACGGACTCCCAATACTTCTGATTAGAGATGAATTTCTAACAGTCCACCATGTAACCACCACAACCATGTGTCTCTGTGGAAAATTTAGACATCTGCATAGATATGTTCAATACATATGATCATCTTATATTGCTTCCAAAGGGATAGTAATGAAAAGATGAAAGTAGGCTGGTAAAGGACAGGGAGTCAAAATTTAAAAGGGGAAGGGCTGGAATGATAGTACAGTACGTAGTGCGTTTGCCCAGGTTCGATCCCCGGCATCCCATATGATCCCCTGAGCACTGCCAGGTGTAATTACTAAGCACAGAGCCAGGAGTAACCCCTGATCATTGCCAGGTATGACCCAAAAAGCAAACAGACAGACAGACAGACAGATAGACAGATAGACAGATAGACAGACAGACAGGCAGACCGACAGAGAGAGATGATAGATAGATAGATAGATAGATAGATAGATAGATAGATAGATAGATAGATAGATAGATAGATAGATAGATAGATAGATAGATAGATAGATAGATAGATAGATAGATAGATAGATAGATAGATAGATAGATAGATAGATAGATAGATAGATAGATAGATAGATAGATAGATAGATAGATAGATAGATAGATAGATAGATAGATAGATAGATAGATAGATGAATAAATGGATAAATTCCATTTAAAAATTTAAAAGGTGGGCCGGAGTGATAGCCCAGAGGGTAGGGCATTTGCCTTGCACGGCCAGCCTGTGCCGGCCTGGGTTCGATCCCCAGCATCCCATATGGTCCCCCAAGCACCGCCAGAAGTAATTCCTGAGTGCAGAGCCAGAAGTAACCCCTGAGCATCGCGGGTGTGACCAAAAAGTCAGCACCCTAAACCCCTGTACCATCTCTCCAGTTACTGTGTATTCATTTTCAAGTCTAATGTTATAAAACAATTTTTAAAAACATGTATTAAGCAGCAATACCATTTTTTAATTAAACATTTTATTATACCACCGTGAGATATACAATTACAACGTTGTTCATGTTTGGAGGTTTTGGTCACATAGTGTTCCAGCACCCGCCCTCCACCAGTGCCCATTTCCCACCACCAATGTCCCCAATTCCCTCCCCCTACCATAGCCTGCCTAAATGGCAGGTTATTTACCTCTTTCTCTCTCCCTATCTTCTCCCTTTCTTCTCCTTTTCTTCTCCCTTTCTTCTCCTACACATTTTGGGTTGCACTACATACACTTGGAAGCCATCATGAGCATTTTTTTGCCTGTATTTAATGCTCAGTTCTAGGTTGGTATCAGCCCTTTCGACATTTATTCACACATGTTCCCTTCTCTGTCTTACCTAACCTCTGACTCCCTCACGTTTGCGGTAATTTCCACTTTTGGTAAGACCACCTGATATATTTATGTCATGCAAATAAATGCAGTTATTCTATCTCTCTCTCTTTCCTTCTGACTAATTTCACTCAACATGATCCTTTCCATGTCCATCCATTTATAGGCAAATTTCATAACTTCATTTTTCCTAACAGCTGCATAGTATTCCATTGTGTAGATGTACCACAGTTTCTTAATCCAGTCATCAGTTCTTGAGCATACTGGTTGTTTCCATGTTCTGGCTATTGTGAATAGTGCTGCTATGAAAATAAAAATGCTAATAGCAATACCATTTTTGTGGCAAGAAATTTATATGGACTAGCATCAGTGCACAGACAAGCAATTGTAAGCTACTGATAACTCTCACTGGTACAAGACTCAAGCCAATTCTTGAAGTATAAAATGTTGTAGGTTACAGGATGAGGAAGAAGACTCAAAGGATTGGAGTACAGATTTTGCATGCTGGAGCCTTGGGTTATGATACCAGGCATCACACGCACAGATTGGACTGGCTCCCAAGGACTGAACTAGGAAGAGCCACTGAGAACCACCAAATGTGACTCATAAAACAAGAACTAAAAAAGTTACAAGTTTTATCAGAAGCGAAAGAAAGTTTAGAAAATTCTAGCAGAGAGATGATAGAAAAGGTTTCAGAGACCAGGGACCAGAACTTGACCTAAAATGAAAGAGGATTGAAATAAGCTCAAAAGAGGAAAGGGATGGGGGAGGGGGGGAGGGGCCAAAGCATTCAAAAAACAGGAATAGGACAGGAGAGATAGTATAGTGAGTAGGGGACTTGCCTTGCATATAACCAACCAAGGTTCAACACTCAACATCCCTAATGGTCCCCTGAGCAACTCCAAGAGTGATCTCTGAGTGCAGAGCTAGGAGTAACCCCTGTTCTCCAAAAAACTAATTGATAAGAAAATGAGTACATCCTTAACAATGGAAAGTTAGTCAGATGTAAGGAAAAGAGCTGTCTCATATGCACCATGAAACAATGGAGAAAAGGAAGGAACTTTCCATGCATATTCCTAAGGGAACAAAAATCTAAGAAAAACACCTGTGTGCTATGTGGGTCAACAATGCTCCTTTCTGGAAGGAGCAGAACTAGAGAGACACTAAAATATCAATGGTTACCAAATATAGAGAGGAAAGGAGACAGGATGAAGAGAGAAAACGCAGAGAAGCTATGGATGAGACTATTCTGCACAATCCTAGGATGTTAGATATTGCCTTGGTTTTGCATAGTAGCACCTAAAGCAGGTGTGTGGGGAGATACAAGAACTCGGAGTGCTTTCTGTACAATGTTTTCATAAGTACAAAATTGCTATAAAATTAGCCCATTGGTTTAAAAAAAATGTAAGGCCTATAATGGCAGTATTACTCACTCAATGTTAAGAAGACTGAGCTGCAGAGCTCTGTTCAGGTGCTGCCACACAGGGCACCGGGCAGGGGGATCAGCACATACCCCACAACTGTGCTTGTTCTAACAACTTCCCCCACACCATGCTCAGGCACTCGCATCCTCCACAAAGCCCACCAAGAGTACACTCCCCTTCCATGGTCCTTGCATACGTCTCTCTCCACTCAGTTATTTTCCTATGTCTGCCTCTCTTTCTCCAACTCTAAAGCCAGCACAGAGCCAGGTACATTGCCTTGATCTATTGAAGGTACCAACCTGGTCAGACCTTGACTATTGCCTCCTGTCATATTATGATCATTTTTTTACACTAAGGGAACCTCTGCTTGCTCCCAAGACTCTGTTTTATGTCTGGATGTGAGACTCAGCCACAGTGATTTTCTCACCACCCGCTTAGCTCAGAATCTCTCAAGGGAGCACAGTCCCAACTTCAAGAGTCAAACAGCATTGCACAAGCATGCACCTATGTCAGTGTGCAGTTGGATCTGCCCAAAACACATATGCAGCCATGGAACTGGCACCACAATCAAGACAGCAAATGTTCTCACTACCCTCCTTTTCACATCCTTCCTTCCCAACACCCTTCCCTGGGTAACCTCGTCACTGCAGATGCCTTTGCCTCTCTTAGCCTTTCTATAAATGAAAATGTGGTCCTGCAGGTCTGGCTCAGAATTATCTTGAGATAAATCCAGTGTCATGTGACCCATTTCCCTTTTCCTCTGTAGCTGTCTAGTTTTCTGTTGTATGGTGATGCCTTGATTTACACATACCCTCTGGGTAGATACTGGCCTTCAGTTAGGAACTATTACAAATAAAGCTGAAGTGAATAGTCAGGGGTGAGTAAGTCTTTGTGTAAAACATATTTTTTCACTTCCATGGGTAAATATCCAGGAGAGAAAGGACTGTGTCACCCAGTAGGTTTGCCTTTAACTTTTAAGAAACTGCCAAACCTCTTTATGTTCCTGGAGCAAGCAGATGCCCTTGGGCTATCTCGCATGTGCCAGGACATATTGAGATGTTACTGGTGCCCGCTGAGTAATCGATGATCGATGATCTACGGGAAGCCAAGTGATCAAGTGATAGCCTTTTTGGAAAACAATATGGACATTCTTCCCAAAACTTAGAGCTTGAGCTCCCATTTGACCCAGCCTTACCACTCCTGAAATATACCCTGGGAGGCAAAACACACAGCAGAAGCACCATCTGCACTTCTGTGTTCATAGCAGCACTATTCACAATACCAGAATCTGGAAACAATCGAGTGCCTGAGAATAGATGACTGGAAAAAGAAACTTTGGTACATCTACACAATAGAATACTATGCAGCTGTTAGGAAAAACAAGTTATGAAATTTGTCTATAAATGGATGGACATAGAGAGGATCATGTTAAGTGAAATTAGCCAGAGGGAAAAAGACAGATATAGAATGACTGCATTTATTTGCAGGATATATATAAAAAAGTATGATACCAATATCCAAGTCCAGGCAAAACATGGATCAAGGAGCTCTTGTCAGTAGGTGGAATCTACTGCAAGTGTATGGGAGTCAGAGGTTAGGTAAGACAGAGAAGTGAACAATGTGCAAATAATTGTGGGAAATGATAGTACCAACCTAGAACTGAGCATTGAATATGGGCAAAGGGATATACATGAGAGCCTCTAAGTGTATGTATTGCAAGCCACATGATGTAAGAGATGGGGAGAGAGAGATACAGAGACAGAGAGATAGAGAGAGGAGGCAAAGTGCCCGCCATAGAGACAGACTGGGGGTGAGGGGAGGGAATATGGGGACATTGGTGGTGGGAAATGGGCACTGGTGGAGGAATGGGTGATGGAACACTGTATGACTAAAACCCAAACAGGGTTTATAATTGCATATCTCATGGTGTAATACAATAATAAATTTATAATTTTATAATTATAAAAAAAAAAAGAAACTGCCAAACCATGTCCTAAAATGATGTGGATGGACTCTTCATCCCTCCTTGCCATGAATGTGAGGTCTAAGAATCCATCAGCCCCACCAGAGTTGGTGTGGTGGAGATTTTGTTGGTCCTCTCTTTTCCTGGGCATGTTCATGCAGACAGATGCAGTGAGGTGGGAACCCATTATGGTTCCATTGGAAGCCCATTACGGTTGTATCAGATCTGCTCAAGAGCTTGCTGCATTTCATGTGTACCTTCTGTGACACGCCTGTTCAAATCTTGTGCCCACTGTTGTTTGTCTTTTTGTCTTTTTACCAACCCATACAGCTTTTTAAACTGTATCTTTGAATATGACTGGCTAGAGAAGGTCTGATGGAAGTGGTGGACCTGCAGAGTGGTGCTGTTAGGGGACTGCCCAGATGGGGTCTCTCTGTACCACCATGGTGATGACACTTGTGCACCACAAGGAGAGGGCAGCTCCCCTGAGCAGCAGGGATGTGCTGTATTATGACAGGGCAGGAGATAGGTCAGGGAGGAAGCAGCTGGGTGGGCGTGGAGCACCGAACTCAAGCTGAGTGCTCCTACCTTGTCATTTGCAGTTGAGAAAAGTGACAGTGAAAGGATAAGGAATAAAAGAATAGTAGTTTGTCTCAGATTTCTCCCCCTAACAGAGATCAGTAAGGGCCATCCCTCCACCCACCCTGGGTGTTGATGCTCTCTACCCAGAATAAGATAAATAAAAGGAAGATGGCTGCAGTGGGCAGGACCAGGAAGTTGACCTGGTACGTGCGGGACATGCCATGCCAGGTTGGGGTCTCATGGCGGGCATGCCTCTCATGGATGGACAGATCAAGGGAGATGACCCTGTGTATGTGGGGGACGTGCCCTGCCTACTTGCTCATGTGACCGCACACCCATAGGCTAAGGAGCAATATACCTTAAGTGGATAGGCTAGAGATAAAATATTACAAACTAATTGGCTGTGTACTGGGCGGGCTTTGTTGTAATGGACAGCAGGAGCCTTCATAAGGGGCCTTTTGAAAAGGCTCAAGGTCCCTCCTGCCTGTTCGGACCTGCGAATCCGTGTCAGCGCCTGGCTAGCCAGCACAATAAACTCTGCTTTGTTCATTGCATTCCTGTGTGATTCTCTGTCTCTCGAAGGGGATAAGATTCCTGAACCCTAACAACAGAAGGCAGCACGTCACACTCATCCTACCCACACGCTTTGATTGTTTCCCCAGAATACAAAAGTTCTAGAAGTGCTAACAGCAGACACCAAGTCCCTGGCAAACTGATACTAATACATAGACCTCTTGGCTTTGGCCATGCCCAAACTGCGCTCTAGTCTGTCTCCGCAGACTGGGACACACTCAGAGAGCACCAAGATCCCCGGGCTTGAGGACATGCTACCCCCATGCACACATGAACCACAGCCACACCCACCCTTGGCTGAGGCACTTTTTGTCTTGTGGCACTTTTGTCTTCAGGCCTCTAGATTCCCTTTTTCGTTATTAATCTTATTTAAACATCGTGAGCTACAAGATTGTTCACAGTACAGTTGTTTCAGTCATTCAATATTCCAACCCCACCACCAGACGTCGCCTTACCACCACCAAAACCCCTTGTTTCCCACCCACCCCCATGCCCTTGCCTGCTCCCTCTGCAGGCACTAATTATATTGCTGATTAGAAAATGTGTCTTGGAGATGTATTGCTAAATTTATGATCTTTTTACTGGGTTGTTATATGCAAGTCACAGACCTCTAAACTCTAACTTGCAAACTGAAGACCCCTTTCTGCAGGGGTCAACATTCAAAACTTGCTTTGCACATTTCTGACGCAGAGAAGAGTTTTCATAATTCCAGAGCCCTTTGCACAATGAGTAAACACTCCTCAGACAGGCACCTACAGTCTCCAGAAATGCGGGAAATCTAGATCTTTGGTTCTTAGTTGCAACCCCATGAGGGCTTTGCAAAAGGGAAAAAAAAAGCAACAGTAAAAGGTTCCCAAATGCAATATGACTGAAAACTAATTCAAAATCAACCTTGTAATGATTCCAAGGTGTTACTGGCGGCACTCACCCATGTTGCATTTTTTCTGGCAAAAAGGGGTCACAAGTGGAGGAGAGTTTAAGCAGCACTCCCTGGTCCAAGGCACAAGAAATGATGCGGGGGCGGCGACTCACTGCTTACAATCCGTGCAGCAAGAGAGACCATTCCTTACCTTGACTTTTTGCATGACTCATCCGTCACCTAAATTCTGATGTCCGTTCAGGCATTAAATGGATTTTTAGGCCTTTTAACCAGAAACTTTCAGCCACCTCATTCATTGTACCTAGAAACCAAAGGTAGAGTGTGGCTCAATAAATAGTTGTCAGGGACCATGATGACTTCAGTTTGCCGGCCCAGGGCCAGCTGGGACCATTCCCAATGCCTGAATTTCTCAGGAAGCCTGTGCCCTGAACCTTCCCGCTGGACTGTTCTGTCCCAGCAGCCGCAGGGGTAAGGGCTGGCCCACACAGTTGCAGGCATCTCAACTGTGATTGCTCACTGCGCCCTTTCTCTTGGAAAGGATGTTTGTTTGGAGCTGACTTCCCTACCAGTCAGCTCCAAATGAACTGAGCTGCAAAGCTCCCTCTTCCTGTGGGAGCCCAGGCAGTGGAGACCCTGGCCCTGCACCACCTCACCAGTACCCATTCTAGTGTCCTAATGGAGCAAGAGAAAGATGGGCATTTCTGTTTGCTACTTTAGAGCATGGCACTTTTCCACTGAGGTTTCTTTCATTATTTTGGTTGGGGGAGAGGGGAGAAGCTCTATACTTTGCCCCTGGTGGTGCTCAGGGGACCATATGTGATACCAAAAAGGCAAGCAGCCTCCCTGCTGTACTAGGTCTCCAGTCCCTTGAGCCATTTCCTTAACAGAGTTCAAGAAGGGGAAGTGTGAACTATTGAGAGGTGTGACACTTGCCCACAATCCCTCTCTGTAAAAGTTCCAAGCCATCCTCAAAAGGCAGATAATAGACCTGAAGAAAAAAGTGGGAGTAAAGGAAGAGAATTTGGTTTGGGTTTGATCTGATTGGGTTGTGGGGGGCCACCCCCAACAGCCCCTTGGCCTCTGAGCATTTATCAGGAGAACACTTTCCTCTCCTTACTCCCAGAGTAAATCCATTTGTAGGGCCTGACGGTTCCCCTGTGGTAAATTTTTTTTTTCCACTAACATCCCTCTGATAGTTTAGTATCACTCCTTCTTTTCTCTCTTCACAGTGGTCAGGCAGCACATTCTGACTGATTGCTCTTGGGTGGGTCTTGGGCCAGCTCAGAGGACCATGCAGTACCAAGAACAGAACCAGGGCTCCTGCACACAAACGAGCTCTCAGCCCTCTGAGCTCTTGACATGTCTTTTTTTTGTATTATTTTTTTTAATTAAAATCACTTATTAGGGCATTTTTGTTATTGTTTCATATTTCATAGTTCTAAGGGATTGAACCCAGGACCTCACATATGCAAGGCACTTGCTCTACCCGTGAACCGTATCTTCAACCAGGCATCAGAATTTGGGAGTAAACTATAAAGTTGTAATTAATGTGTGTATAAACACCCATCTACACATGCACTCACACATACTTATATATTCATAAGGTTTTATCTCTATTTTTATATGTTATATCTATTTTTATATTTATTTTAAATTTTATTTCTAGAATAATATAAATTCTTTTAAAATATAAATGTGGCTGACATTTGAAATTTATATGCTAAGTGTTACAACTTACAAAATAACATCATAGAATATTATTTTTGTAAAAAGTGGGGGGGAAGTCTATTTGTGTCCCAAAAAAGTCCAAAAAAAAATCCACCCCATTATTAGGACTAATACTTACTCATTACCTTGGACGAAGGAAATTGTCCACACGATATTTAATTTAGACTTTATACTTTTTTCTTTTATTTAAAAGAAAATGTATTCCATGATCTAAACTACTTTTTTTTATGTTTTTTTTTTTGGGGGTCACACCGGCAATGCTCAGGGGTTACTTCTGGCTCTGCACTCCAGAACGTCCTCAAGCGTTCTGAGGACACACTGTCTTCAGAAACTCTTGAGCTCATTCGCCAACGTGGCAAGGCACGAGCCTCAGGAGACCAAATGCTAACGTCCAAGCTTGCTAAACGGTGCAGAGAAGCGATAAAAGCAGACCTCAAAGACAGAAGAGCAGAAATACTGGAAGATGCAGCAGAAGCCGGGAAAAGCATTTTGCACTGCCCGCCTGTCCTTCGCCAACTATAAGAACAAGATGACTGCCCTCCGATGCCCTGATGGATCTATCACATCTTCCAGAAAGGCAATGGAGAAGATTATCCAGGACTTCTACTCAAATCTCTTTGATAGCCACATCCACCTGCCCACATACCAAATTCCACAGGATGGATATGTCATTCCCAACGTTCTCCCTTCTGAAATCCGACATGCCATCTCCTCGGTATAGAAGGGAACAGCACCAGGCCCAGACAAAAGTCAGACCCGAACACCTGAAGAATCTGCCGTCAGTACTCATCAATACAAGAACTCGGCTCTTCACACACTACCTGTCCGGAATGCAAGGTGCACTCCCCAATGGAAAACCAGCAGGACAGTTCTACTGTACAAGAAGGGAGACATTCACGACATCGGCAACTATTGCCCCATCTGCCTGTTGTCCATCATCTACAAGCTGTTTACATGAGTCATCCTGAACAGGATTAGCAGAACACTAGATGAAGGACAACCATGCGAGCAAAGCAGGCTTCCGGAAAGGATTCCAGCACTATCGACCATATTCACACAGTAACCAAGCTCATCGAGGTTTTGTAGGGGAGTACAAGATGCCGCTCTGTCTCACGTTCATTGATTTACAGAAAGCCTTTGATTCTGTGGAGACTGAAGCAGTCATCGAAGCCCTAGCCAAACAGGGTGTTCAAACCCAATACATCAAGATCCTTCGTGAGCTGTATTACGGATTCACCACCAGGATCTCACCATTCTCCAAAGAAGTGATCATTAATGTGAAAAAGAGGGGTTCAACAGGGGTGACACCATTTCACCAAAACTTTTCAGTGCCACCCTCGAGAACATCATGCAACAATTAGAATGGGAAGGAATGGGAGTGAAGATAGATGGTCGGCAACTACACCACCTCTGCTTTGCTGATGACATCATTCTAATAACACCAAACATTAGCCAAGCGGCACAAATGCTGGCTGACTTCAACCGAGAATGTGGAAAGATAGGTCTACAGCTGAATCTAAAGAAAACAATGTTCATGAAGAATGAACTAGTCCCTGAGGCCCCATTCACTCTCAATGGAACAAACCATCTCTGAATGC
>JAJIBD010000143.1:0-100509 GCA_021461705.1 Cryptotis parvus
TATATATATATGTGTGTGTGTGTGTGTGTTTGTGTGTGTGTGTGTATTTATTATCATCATCATCATCATTATACCACCATGAGATATACAACTACAAAGATGTTCATGATTGGGTTTCAGTCATACAGTGTACCAGCACCCGTCCCTCCACCAGTGCCCATCTCCCACCACCAGTGTCCCTGATTCCCTTCCCACTCCCCAGCCTTCCTCTTTGACAGGTTCTTTATCTCTTCTCTCTCTCTCTCTCTAGTTTCCTTTGATATGTTTCTTTTTGGAGTCTCTAAACTAGTATATTTTAATTTAATTTTCCTTAATTTAAAATTCCATTTTATGTCTTAGAACCTCAGATGGCTGAGATGATCACATATTTCTAGTTTTTAGCTATACAGATTTACAAGTTAAATTATTATCATGTTATTGCACAATTTGTGATCATCTTAGCTATTGATAATATTTTACATCCTGATTTAGATTAGTTTTCTTATCCGTAGCAAATCTTTACAGAACTATAAGAAGAAAATAGGTCAATAGATAGATGGTTATTTTAAATGGGTGATGTCTATTTGTCAGTATTTCCAGTTTTGACACAAGAAAATCTGGAAACCTAAAATAGAAGCTTAAGAAATCAAAGATCTTTGTCAATAATGCAATGATAAACAGTATTAAATTATTTAGAATGTTTGGTATTTCTTAATTAAGTCAACTCATGCAAAATTTCCAACATTATACCATTTGATCTATAAATAGTGGCTCCTTTATATTAATTTTTTTCCTACACATCGAGATTGTGCTAAGAGCTTTCAAGCATTACTAAAATGTCCATCCTTATGAGAAAAGCATGATTTCCCTCAGTGTGAGTAATAGATCAGATTAGAGAGGTTATTTGGGTCCTCTGAACTAATGCTTAATGTCATTCATGTTGCTTGAGAATGGTGATTGAGGCCATCGACTATGACAAGATGAGAAGGAAGAACATTTAACTGTCAGCATGCAGCCAACCCAGGTTCAATCCTTGGCACCCCAGATGGCTCCCTGAGCCCTCCCAGGAGTGATCCCTGAGCATAGCTTCCAGAACACACCACACACACACACACACACACACACACACACACACACACAGAATTTGGGGGTTTTGTTTTTCATTGTGAAGTAATGGGATTTTTTTTTTTTTGGGTCACACCTGGCAATGCTCAGGGGTTACTCCTGGCTCTGCACTCAGGAATTACTCCTGGCAGTGCTCGGGGGACCATATGGGATGCCTAGGATCGAACCCGGGTTGGCCATGTGCAAAGCAAACGTCCTACTGCTGGACTATCACTCCAGCCCTATTTTTTTATTTTTTTGTGGGATTTTTTTTTTTTTTGGTTGTTATTTTGGAAGTCACAGCCAGCTGTGCTCATGTAGTCCTGGAGGTCAAACCTGAAGTTTCTACAGGCAAAGAATTCACACTAGACCTTTGGACTATTTTCTCAGCCCAGTTATTAGTTATTGAAATCCAATTAATTTCATCTTTACACAAGCATCATACTTAAAAGAAGGATGCCAAGTATGTCCTAGTCTGGACATATAAATTTTTTATTATTATTATTTTATTATACCACCTTTAGACATACTGTTATAAGATGCCCATGCTTGAGTTTTTGGTTCTACTGTGTTTCAACACCCATCCCTTCACCCGTGCCCATCTCCCATCACCAATGTCCCCACCTCCCTTCCCCCTCCCCCCCAGCTCACCTCCATGACAGGTTCTGTATCTCCTTTCTTTCTCTCTATCTCTCCCTCCTGCCTACATTTCCTACACATCGTGGAATGTAGTCTATTCTAGGACATGATTGATTCCACTAGTTTGATGGACTGCACGGCCACAAGCGGCCAAACGACTTAGGGAGACTCATGGTGACCTGGGCTAGGGGAAAGAGCTGAATTGCAGCTCTCCCTTTGCTTCTGAGGTTCTGCATGCTATGGCTGGTCACACCAGGGCAGTTCCTGGGGGGGCCACCGGGATCCGGAACAAGATAGAGAGGGGGAAGAGGTGGCTCCAGCTCCATCTGATGAATGCATGGTGACTTCCACTTCTGGGGAGCTGCCTGCCTGGGCTCGAACTCAGCTACTCACTCACAGAGTATTTGATTGTGAAAGCATCTGTGATACATTTTGAGCCAGTGATAATGTGTCAGATAATTTTATCATCACTAGGTAAAGCTCTTAGCTTCCTTTGGACTCTGTTTCTGTGCACCTGACATTCATACCCAGTAAAGTAGAATACGGTGCATCGGTTTCTGCCATGTAAGCTGACTTATTGTTACTTCTTGTTCTGGTTGTTTTTGCCAACTTTCAGATTTTCTAGTGAGATTTTGCTTTGCTTCCTCGGCTTTTGAAACCCTGCTGCTCCTAAACTGTAATGATCAGCGTGAATCTCATCTCTCTCTGCCTCAGCTTGTGATCGCTGCAGTGCCCCATCCGGCAGGAGATGGTCCGGCAGCCGGGCAACCCGTGCCTTGATTCCTTTGACCCCATTCTAAGTGAAAGTAATAGCCTTGTGTCCGAGTCCTTTGATGAACATAGAACTGCATTGGCATTTGGTCTGTAAGTCCAAGATGTTGAAAAAATAGGTGAGCTGTGACTTTGCCTTTTAACATTCAGATTGATGGGTGACTCAGGATGTACACTCAGTATTGTGTCTTTGTTAGACCCTGCTTACTTAATACTTTTAGTTATTTGTTTATATTTATTTCATCTTGTTCTCTTTTTAAAGGTAATATGGTTTTTGGAGCCAGAGTGAAGCAAATTGTAAAAATGTTGGTCCCTGATAACACTTATCTTAGTTTTTCTTATTGAATAGCTCTATCATTTTTTTAAAGATATATTTACAATATCTATTCAGACACATTTAGTGGATAATGGTAACAATCCCAGGGTTGACAAAAGAAATTCAAAGTTTTCTTTTAGTTTTACTACTCTTAGGAATTCTTTTTTATTAGATACTGGGTATAGAATTATGAACTATAAATGGGATCAGCAAATTTGATGATAAGGCTGCAGTTTCACAGATAATTGAATAAATACATCATGTTTGAAAAGAGCTCCCACGTAGTGACAGTAATGGTGAATAGGGCAGGGGAAAGAAAAGATAGAAGAAACAAATGGAAAAGAAAATGTAAAGGGAACAATGATGGAATTGTATGCAGCAAAATGCCATTCCAATACCGACCTACTTAACAAGTTTTCTCACTAGGAGGTCATTGTTCTTCCTCAAATTTTTTTGCATGACTGCTCTTATTCCCCATGTAGAGGGCTGACCTCTGTCCCTCTGGTCCTTTGGCCAGAGACTAAGGTTGCTGAGATTGTTGTCTCGAGAAGATAATGGAATTCCCCTATCTGCAAATATGGTCAGCCTCTATAAGGACTGGTTTCTAGAAGAAATCCTGTTACCAATGTTTCACTTGTGATTTAAAAAATTCTAAGGTTTTTAACTTTCTTTAGCTACATCAGGAATGTTCTTTCTTGTTAACTCTCTCTTTCATCATTAGGGATTACTACTAGTCTTCACCTATAGAATTTTTGGGAAAGTGTTGTTGCGTAGGTATGTGTGTTTGCTTTAAATTCCCAGATAGAAGTGGCAGAGAGATAGTCCAGCAAGTAAGGTACTTACCTTCCATGTGGCTGTGCCAAGTTGATATGTGGCACCACAAATGGTCCCTCCAGCCCCACCAGGGAGTGATTCCTGAGCACAGAGCCAGGAGCAAGCCCAGAGCACTGCCAGGCGTTGCCCCACAACAACAATAACAGCAACAAAAAGAAGTGACAGTACTAGGGGAAATATATGCAGAGTCGAGAACCCAGAAATACACTTTTAAAAAGGACACTGGGAGGGCCGGAGTAATAGTCCAGTGGGTAGGGCATTTGCCTTGCATGCAGCCAACCTGGGTTCGATCCTTGGCATCCCATATGGTCCCCCGAGCACCGCCAGGAGTAATTCCTGGTGCAGAGCCAGGAGTCACCCCTGAGCATCGCCAGATGTGACCCCAAAAGAAAAAAAAACACTGGGAGAGTTAGGTTAGAAGGTAAAAAAGTATATGGGGGCAGAGAGATTGAACAGTGGGTAGGGCACTCACCTGGCATGCTGCTAACTGGGTTTCCATCCCTGACCTCACGTATGGTCCCCTGAGTACCACCAGGAGTGATCCCTGAGCACAGAACCAGAAGTACATCTTGAGTACCTCTGGGTGTAGTCCAAAGCCAAACAAACAAACAAAAAAAAAAGTGGCCAAATCACAATGCCTAAGGGGGAAAAAAAGATAATAAAAATTAAGAAAATAAAATGAGTAAAATTCTTCACTCTCTAGAATGGGAAGATAGATACAGATAGTTTTCTTAAAAGTAGGGAGTTTAATCATGCTGGTGAAATTAGCGAAGGAAAAAGATATAGAATGACTGCATTCATAACGACATAAATAGACCAGTGTTTTACTAAAGGGGAAGGTAAGGTTAAGACTCACCTTGAATAACACAATTAGATAAACTCTAAATACCCAGGGGGGGGCAGGAGGGTGGGGTGGTGTTTTTTTTTAAGTGTATAGAAAAGAGCTAACAAGTTTCTGGGTGCATTGGGATTGTAATTCTTCACTAGGGAATGACCCTTACTCATCTCTGGGGCACACAGTCATGGTCCCACCAAGGTAGGGGTTGTGTCCAGGCTCAGCTCCACAGTCCTCTGCATTATAGATTCCATAGTGTACTCTGACCATAAGGAAAGAGCCTTTCAGCACACAGAGCTTGGTAGAACCATAAAACCAAGCTGAAGCACAACACAATAAGCTTCTATTGAAATTAGCTAAAATCACTAGGCAGTCAATACCCACATAACCTGAGAAAGATACAAGTTTGAAAAATAACCAGAACTCTTCTTGGGGGCCAGAAAGATAGTACAGCAGGTAGGGTGCCAGCCTTGCAGGTGGCTGACCTGGGTTTAATCCCTAGCGTCCCATATGGACCCTCGAGCACTGCCAAGGGTAATTCTTGAATGCAGAGCCGGAAGTAGCTCTGAGCCTAGCTAGGTGTGGCCCCTCAAAAACCAATGAAACAGAAGCCTGCTGTTCATGAAGTTGAGTCTCTGTACTTCCAGTAGATTGCCATTCTTAGCTTTGTGGAGAATAGTGATTAGCACGAATTCTAAGAGAGGGAAGGTACACAGCGAGGCTATGATAACATGTCATTGACTGGCCTAAGGAAGAGTAAGAAATAAGAAGACACAAGTCTCCTTAGTATTCCAGAACACGGTCCGTACTTGCTGTCCACCTCTGCGTATATTTTCCCCCCTAGCAGTTAAGGTTTCACTTTTTACCCCCTTATGTGCCCTCACTGCATTTTGTTTATCAGAATTCTACCCATATCCCAGAGGATAAGGACCCAGTTCTGTATCTCTCTGTCATTAACAGCTTTTGTGAGACCCAGCAGCGCTCAGTGAACTTGTAATACATGCGTGAGTGAATGAGGAACACAGCGAGCATGGACCGTCACTCGTGTCTGTTCACAGAGAGCTGCTAGAAGTGGCATTGCTAGCCTTTGTCTCATTTTCCTTGTCTTCGACTCTCCTTTTCACATTCCTGTAATTGAATCCAAGCAAAACGGTGGTTAAGAGACTCACAGACAGCTTATTCAGCTACTGGAGAAGTCTCTGTGCTTTCATGTTTTTAAGTCAGATAATTTACTCTTCCAAATACCTTTTGTAAAGGCTGATTTTCCTATACCGGAGGGCCTCTGTCCCCTTCTTGCCCCCACTAGCTTCACTCATATCCTTCAGGTAGACAGGCTGGAACAGGATTTCATTTGTAGTCTGTCAGCTCGACTTGTCAGCTGGCAGAGATACGGTTGAACCTTAAGAGGGCCTGGGCGGTAGAGTTATTAAGGGAACAGCAGCTTGGTTTATTAGGGGGTGAGAGGTGGGATGAATACACAGCTATTTTCAGTTGATTAAAGAGAGCAAAAATCTCAAGCTTCGGTCCCATCAGCATTCCTTTCTTCACTGTTTTGTAACACTTAAGGTCCCCTTCACACACAGTGCATTTAGCCTGCAGAGGTGGAGCCCAATAGAGAAATTCACCATGTCCCATAAATAGCTCCAAAATCTTCAGGGAAGTTGAGAAAACAGGAATTTTCAGAAGCCTGGCATGATGAATCTAGACCTACTTTGGTGACCTTGATCCTTCTTGGCTTAGTTTCAAACAAAATTTCAGGATTTTATTTTGCTACCATCATCATTATCATCGTTAACCTTTCAGATATCATTGCTGCTATTTCTTGAATGCCATAAAACATTGGTTTCCCATCCCCCTAAAATATACCATTTTGCCAGATATGGAAGAGTAGGGTGGATGCTGGCAGCATCATAGTTTTAACAGTTTAATAAATCTCTTTGATCCTAATAAAGAAATAATGATGGAGAATAATGAGAAATAAAGCTTTAGAGAGATGGGCTGAATTCAAATCAGAAAGGGATTTGAATGCCAGGCGAAGAATTTGGACTTTGATCTGTAGAAAATGGATAAATAGTGAAGACAGGTGAATAGTAAAATACAAGGAGTGGCTTTATTATTTGAGCAGAAGTTACACACAGCCCTGAAATGAAGTGCTTCACATTGAGATGCAATGTTGAAAAGAACCCTGGACAAGCTCTGCCTTCACTTACGACGTGGGTATAAGTGGGGTTAGCTGCTTAATCTTCATTCTTCCCTTGAATTTCCCTCTTCTCTTTTAAGGCTGGTACAAAAGCTCTCTTTAGTCTTAAAATAATTTGTTCAAATTTGACCTTCCTTACTGCTTGATAGTTTGAATACCCACAGCTATTCTCAGTTGTTCCAGATTGTCACAGGAGTTTGATGTCCAGGTGCCAACTGGAAGAGCCAAACCTGGCGTGTGGAGGGTTGTTTTTAAAATCCAATTCTATATTAAGCACTTGGGAACAGAAAAAACGAGATGTGGCCTAGTTCTAACTCATCATTCCACTAAAAGTATGTTTTTCTTGTCTGCCTAAATACTTGTCTGACTCTTTCAGACCGAAGGCATATAACTTAAAGTCAAGAATATTGAATATTTCCTTTTTTTTTTTATTAAGGATATTTTAATGAGGTTTAGAGCCACTCCCAGGAGTGCTTGGAGCCTTGTAGTTTTGGGGGCCCACTAGGGTAGCACTAGCATTGCTAAGGGCCATTTGGTGCTAGGAACTGGGATCAAACCTATGACGTCACATGTGGTAGGCAAGTGTTAGACTACTTGAGTAACATCCGGCACCTCCAGAATAGTGTTTTGGTTTGTTTTTTGGAACAGGCCGGCCATGCTCAGGGATTACTCCTGGCTCTGTACTCAGGGATCACTCCTGGTGGGGCTTGCAGGAACATAATGGGATGCCAGGAGTTGAACCTGGGTGGTCCAAGTACAGGGCAAGCTTCCTGCCCACTGTACTATGTATCTCCGGACCCCCCAGAATAGTTTTTAATTTCTACCATACTGACAAGGTCTTGTTTATAAAATATTTTTTTCCAGATATTCAGTTATGTGTCTTTTCCTTTTTGAGGGGAACCTCCCAAGTTGTACTCAGGGGTCTCAGGAGATATTCCTGGGCTTACCCAGTCAACTGGGTGTGAGACTCACAGAGAAGGTTGGAGGATGCTGCTGCGTTGGAGGATGCTGCTGGCACATCTCAGGTCCTGCGTTACTGGCAGTCACCTAGGTTCCTCGGTCACTCACCAGGACCACACCAGCAGTGCTCGTGACTACATGTAACGTTAAGGAGCTGTTTAGGTGTGCACCCTGGCCACTGTACTATACCAGAACCCCAATAATTCTTTTTTTTTTTAAAGTTACTCCTGATTCTCCTAGATGACATGTTGCAAATTGCCAAAATGAAATTGAATTTGTTTTTCAAGTATGACTTTGGACTTTTGAATATTTCCTCTAACTTCAGGTCCTTATTGTCTCCGAGGCTGATCGTCTTTCATCTTTAAATGAAGACATACCTTACTGCATTGTTTTGAATATTAAAATAGCCACAATGCTAGACTCAGATTAAGCATACCGCAAAGTAGTAGTTGTTATTGGGTGGTTGGGTTTGGAGTTGGTTTAGTTTAGTTACATTTTTCCAACTGTGTCTGTCTTTTGCCTATATTTTATTATCCTTTCTAGCTCCCTAAAGGGTATGGATCTGTTCAGAGTATCAAATATTTAATTGCAGCTACAGCGGGGTTGCCTTGCATGCAGCAACTCAGGAGTAAACCCTGAGCACAGCCAAGTGTGGCCCCAAAACAATGCCAAAAAATAAAGTAATCATGAGAAAGAAAAAACAAGCAAAAGCCATTAAGGAATTGGAACAGTCTCATTCATATAAGGAAAGTGCAAGAAACTCCTATGTGATGCTTGTACTCTCCATGGTTCAAAACTTGGTCCCACGTCCCTATCCTGTAGGAAAGACTGGGAAACAGCATCTTCTCCAGAGGGGCCATTGTCATGGAAGAGGCGGTGACCAGAATTTGATAGATTATCCTCTTTGTCAAGTTAGGGCTCTGTGAGTTAGGCCATCTCTTCACAGAAACAAAGCTGATTAAGAAGGGTTGTTTGTTCGGTATTTTTTTTGGACATATAATCATTTAAAATAGAATAAGGGGCCGGAGCGAGCCCGGAGGGCGCCCCACCCGCCAGCCCCCACCCCCCCCCCCCCGACACCCCGCCCAAAAAAAAAAAAATAGCATATAAGTCTGTTTCTATTTTTCTGGTATTCTTAATATAGATTGTTTTATCCTGTTTTTAATCTGTCGTAATGCATTTTAACTTTAATTAAGGGGGTTAAATTTTGTTTTGTTAAAATTGATCTAATACTTTAATCATTCCTTTTTTGTAGTTATGGCTTAGAATTTTGAAATGATCGGAACAGCACACTCTGAGCCTCCATTGAGAAACACTTAGTTCCAGTTCCTGCTTTGTGATCGCAGATACTTGTTCTGGTCATTATTTCCAGTATGTCAAACTCATTAAAATGTAGACCACAGTCATAATATCCACGAATATATCAAAACAATCATCATGCTTGGGGATGGAGCTTAGTAATAAAGTTTATGCTCTTTATGAGACCCTGGGCTGAATCCCATGTCCCAAATTAAATAAATAAAAATAAGAAAAGCAATTACAGCATCTTAAAATATCTGTTTAGGTATTTCAGTCTGCTGTTGCAAAAACTCCCATTTATTTAAAAAAACGTTTTTTTTAATCATTTGCCTATAAGAGCTTGGGGACCATTCTGGTGACACGTAGCCCATCAATTTCGGCTTGATGGTGCTTGGGGCCTGGGCAGAGCAATAATGGGAGTAAAGCCCAGGGCCTTGCGCTTGCATGACATCATCTTTGAGCTATCACCTCAACCCTCATATTGAGACTTCTAAACTGATACTTGATTTTTTGAAAATTTGAGATACTGGTAGATTCACATGAGTTGTAAGAAATAAGAGAGAGATCCTAAATACCCTGCCATCATTTCCCCTAATAATAACATCTTGCTTAACTGTAGTATAATATTACAATCCACAGTGCCTTCTTTTTCAGATTTTCCCTGCTTTCGCTTATGAGCTTGTATGCATAGGCGTGTCATTCTGTGCATTGTTATCACATGTATATTCTTGTGACCACACTGCAGTCAAGACACAGAGCAGGCCGGGAGCGATAGCCCGCGGGGGCATCCTACACCCCAACCGCCCACAACCCAAAACCCCACAACCCGGAGATTCCGAGCAGAGCCAGGAGTAACCCCTGCATCGCCGGTAAAAAAAAAAAAAAAAAAGACACAGAGCAGTTCCATCAACACAAGATTTAGTTTTATTGGGCCATACCTGGCTGTTCTAAGGGTTTACTCCTACCCCTGCACTCCAGGGATCACCCGGCAGTGCTTGGGGAACCATATGTGTTGCAGGGGGTTGAAGCCCGGTCGTTTGCATGCAAGGCAAGCACTCTGCCCTCTGTACTGTCGCTTCTGTCCCAACACAAGAGCCCCTTAGCCTCAACTCATCTCTCTATCCTTCTCCCTACTATCCTTCTCCCTCCCTGATGCTATTTTTTCCCCCTTAGTTATTCTGATATGGATGTAGAGATGCCTTATTGTGATCTTAACTAACATTTTCGTAATGGGAAATTTGTCACGAAATAAATTTCTTGATACCTAGAATAGTCAAATAAACATGTTTGGACGTGTATTACCAGAGATAGATTGCCACTAAATTGATGAGTTTTAAAAGTACATTTTTATGGTGTGTCCAGTGATTTTGCTTTGACCCTTAATTTATTTTTTTCTGTTGTGGAGTCAGGAAGAGAGTTCAAAGTGGTGGGATGCGTGTTTTGCATGGGGAGTCCTGGTGTGGGTCTCTGTTTTTGCATGGGCCCCAGAGAACCACCAGGAGAGTTCCCTGAGCTCTGCTGGGTGTGTCCCCTCCCACCCTTAGTATTTCAATTGGCATATAATTTTAAAGTCCACATAAAATAAAATTTATTCTACAACGTGCAATTCAGTCGTTTCCAATATGTTTAGAAAGTTGTATAATTCACCACGAAAGAATTTTTTATGTGATATAAGTGATATGTGTCAACCATCTATGATTTTTTCTTTGCCAATTGTATATATCATGTTTACTTCAAAATAGATTTCGGATGGTTACAATAAGAGACTTAGGGTTACAGGAGTGTCGGGGAGGGGGAGGGAACCTTGTGGAGTGCTGGCAGAGTGGTGCAGTGAGTCGGAGCACGGGTCACCTAAACTCTAGTGTTAACAGCTTTGTAAATCATAGTGAGTAATTTCTTAAAAAGCATTTCATGAAGGGAAGACTAAATAAAACTCAGACTGAAACACAGGTAATATTTCTTTTAAGCCCAGCACCTAAATCTAAAACTCTGAACTTTGTGTATTGTCTGTCATGGATACAGAATTATACAGAATATACAGAATTATTCTCTTCTTACACATCACATCCTCTTGCTTTCCTTTTGATTTTTCCTAGTCAAAAGTCATGTTTCAAGGTCATGTGTGAGTTTACTAGAAGGAGTTGTGGATATTGGAACTAGTGCTGGGGGTTTGTGTCTGGGAGTAAGCATAGTACATCTTCTAGTAGCATGAATTTTACCTAAACATTTGTTTTGAGATTGTTTGATATAAAATTTGATATATGGTTGAATACAGAATTTATATGAACTACAGCACAGGACTTCAAATAAATATGTGTGATAAGTGCTGCCTATGTGTGCCTTCCCTAGGACTCTTCTGCCCTTTGTGTGCGTCCTTTCTTTGCCACTAGTGCTTCTGCCTTGGGAACCAGAAAGAATTAGTACACTAAACTGAATGAAGGTAACAAAACAAGCTCAAACAAAACAACCCAACATTTGCCAAAACCATGTCGCAAGCCTCCAAAGCCATGGAACATAGGAATTTCCTTCACAATCTACAAAGCGTAGAGATCAATCCAGCCCCTTCCAGGATCTTTCTGCCTGAACTTCCCCTCGACTGTCAGCCCTATATATCCTGTCCTTTCAGAGATGTTCCTCCCAGCGTCTGCCTCCCTTCCTAAATTACATGTGCTCAGGTGGCCCCTGTTGCTATGCCACCAGGTATTTCTCTGCCTCTGTTGCTGTGATTACTGCAGTGCGCAACTGTGGCAATAGAGCAAAGAGAGAGAGGGCAGTGGATTCATGTCAGAGAGAGAGAGACGGCAGTAGATTCCTGTTAGAGAGAGAGGGCAGTAGATTCATGTCAGAGAGAGAGAGTGGGCAGTGGATTCATGTCAGAGAGAGAGAGAGAGAGAGGGCAGTAGATTCATGTCAGAGAGAGAGAGATGTTTCATAACAGTAGACTCCTCCACTCCGACAGAGAGGATAGGGCTCTTCTTTCCATACAGATGCATCCTATAGGTTCCGACATAGTGTAAATTATTTAATAAATGTTACCTGGAATTACATTATGTATTTGGTGGGGGGTGGTGCAAGCACTCCCAAGTGGTGTTCAGTAACCCCTGCCTCCCCCAAGAGATTTGGGGACATCTGGGCTGATGGTTCAAGGCGGGGGTCTGAAGGTGGGGTGCTGCCTGCAGTGCTTGGGGTTACCTGGGCTACCCTCAGTTCTTGGGCCCTCAACGTGCCTTCAGAGCTCACCTGGCAGTACTGGAGGTTCTCTGGAGTTGCACCTGGCGATGCGTGGTGTGTCGTGTAATGCCAGAGATCGAACTAGATTGACTGCCTGCAAGGCATGCCCCTGAGCCCCTGCTGTCTCTCAGGCGCCAGGAATTGTGGGTGTGTATCCTTGATGACAGTGATTCATGAAATGGTGTGCAGAATTCAGGATAAGTGGAGATGCTGTTGCCTCTTTCTCCCTCTTCATTGTCCTCTGGTAACACTCTAGCACCTGAGCAGTGAAATTCCACTTGGGCGGTCAACTGTGACCCGGCCTCGGAATCGAACGGACCTTTTCCCCTGCTCCCATCTTTCCAGAACTCTCGGTTGCATTTGACACGTTAGACGTTTTACACCTTTGAAGTTCTTTACTCTCTCACTTCTGGCACACAGCATTCTCCCATTTTTCTCATGCCAGGATCACATTTCCCCAGGCTCTTGTTCCCCTGACTGTATCTAAGTTCCTGTTAGTATTCCCAGGTTGTAACTTCTCTGGGCATATCTGCCATGTTCGGCTGCTGCTATTCTTTGACCGTAGTCCCAGATTGAGTCTTGGTGCAGTATTCTTGAGGGTAAACATTCTAATCTCTAGAACTACCTCCTTGATGTTGACATTGCCAGTTATCTGCCCCACCCCCTGCTCTCTTCTAACTCTTTCTCAAACTGGTGAAATCATTATCTATTTAATCACTGAAGCCAATAGCAGTTCTCTCTTCTTCTTTCTCATATATACCCTCAACTTAACCATGAAGACCTCTATTTTGTTTCCAGATATATTGCAAACTAATTTCACCATTCCAAAACTACTTCCTCTGCGTATTTTTGGTTTCCCAGAGTAGATTCCCAGGAGTGGTATGGCTGGGTCAAATGGGAGTTCAATTTCTAGTCTTTGGAGGAAAGTCCATATTGTTTTCCAGAAAGGCTGTACCAGCTGGCATTCCCACCAACAATGGATGAGTGTCCCCTTTTCCCCACATCCACGCCAGCACTTGTTGTTCTTGCTCTTTTGAATATGTGCCAGTCTCTGTGGTGTAAAGTGGTATCTCATTGTTGTTTTGATTTGCATCTCTCTGATGATTAGTGATGATGAGCATTTTTTCATGTTTTTTGGCCATTCGAATTTCTTCCTTGCTGAAGTTTCTGTTCATTTCTTCTCCCCATTTTTTGATGGGGTACAGTGGTATAATAAAATACTTAAAAAATTTTTAAAAAACTACATCCTGAGCCCAGCTGACGATGGGATCCCGAGGAGGGCAGATGGGTTTTTGGGTGTTGGCCCATCGCCTCTGGGGGTCCCGGAAGCAGCCGGATGAAACTCGCCCATCACACTAGCCACCATCTTCGCTGTCCAGACGCTGAGAAAATGCCTCACGACCAGATCAACAGAGCAAGACCAGTTCGAGCCCAGATCGCGCGGCCGCAAGCGGCCGCAGGTCCACTAAAATAGTGAAACAGTAATGTCTTTTAATGCACTGTATTCCACGAAGAGCAGGAAAGTCTATCGGGAAGGAGATATAAAGACGAAAGAAATGACATACAGAATCTGCCAAGTAGTTGAGGTGCGGGAGGGGGGGGGAGGTGGGGACATTGGTGATGGTAGATGGGTTTGGGTGGAGGGATGGGTGTTGGAACACTGTAGATCCAAAACTCTACATGAGCATCTTTCAATTGTATGTCTAAAAATGGTGTAATAATATTTGGGGGGGGAAAATAATAAAAATTAAATTAAAAAAATAAAAAAAAAATAAAAAAAAAAACTACATCCTTCCTTCTCCGTTACTGCTGCAAGCTAGGGAATATGTGTGGGAAGCAGACATAGGAACGCTAATGAGATCAGTGAGTTCATTGTAAATCTGAGGTCAGTAATTCAGGCTTTGTTAGAGCTATGGACATACGGCAAATGTTGAATATGTGTACTGATTTGCGGTCCTGACATTTCTGGGATCACTCAGCATTTTTTCTCTCCTCGCCTGCACGTGCACCATTTCTTAATTTTCCTGTGGCCTACACTGCCCTAGAAGTCTCTGGGATACCCTAGACCTAGAAAGGCGTGATTTGTATCCCGTCCCCAACCCTAATTCCAGAGCTACAGGATGTTTCTTTTAGGAAATGTCTCCAGACCTTCTCTCACATCCAGCACACCCTGTATTTGCGTGTCAAAGGGGACGGGGTCGGGGGGAGGAGGAGGAGGCTACAGTTAGTACAGCAGGTAAGGCACTTTCCTTGCACATGGCCAACTCAGGTTTGATAACTTATATCCCAGATCGTCCCCTGAGTCCTCCCAGGAGTGATCCCTGAGCACAAAGCCAAGAGTAAGCCCTGACCACTGCTGAGTGTGCGCCTCCCCCACAATACTAAAGTATTACGTGATAAATAATACTGTTCGTGGCCTAGCACAGGGCTGACTTGGGCTCGATCCCATATGCACCCGCCCCCTTCACTCCTAGTCCACCCCCCAGCACTGCCAGGAGTAATCCCTGAGCATCACCAGTTGTGCCCTCCCAGAGAAAACCCCTCCACCCTCATCTGTATTTACTATTATTGAAGTAAAACAGGTAGGTAAGATATAAAGGAAATTTGCTTGGATAGGAAAGAATACTGATCCAGAGACTTATAGACATGGGGCAGAGCTGCTACTGGCTCTCCCTGTGCCCAGCCGCTCATGAGGCACCCAGGAGGGATGGCAGGTTCTAGCCCTGGCCCGTCACCCTAGCAGAGCCTACAACAAGCCAGACGACCCCCACTCCATGAGGGCCTCCATTTTCCACATCGGACTTCCCCTCGTCAGAACCCCACCCAGCAGACCAGCCTATTACAGCCCGGCCTCGCAGCCGCAAGTGGCCACGCGGTTCATCAATAAATGCTGGATTTTGAGATGACTACAAGAGTATGCTACGTGCACAGCAGAGCCTGGCAAGCTACCCATGTCGTATTTGATATGCCAGATACCAGTAACAATTATAGACCTCATTCCCATGACCTGATGGAATGGTTTGAGGCTCTTTATGTTCCTGGAGCAAGCAGGTGCTCTTGGTTCTACTTGAAAGAGACAGGACATGTGCAGATGTTACTGGTGCCCGCTCGAGCAAATCGATGATGAACGGGAAGATAGTGATACAGTGATACGTGATAAAAAAGGCATTTTCTCTACCCAGAAGACAGTTGCCTTGGTTGTTACAGAGAGGGCTGGCTGGAGGGAGGACTGCATTGTCTATTTCCGGGCTGGGCAGGGAATGCCCCCCCCCGGGCTGGTTTTTTAGTCTCTAGGTCCGTGTTAATGGCTTCCCTGTGAACTCTAGGGAGGGGAGAGAGCTACTTCACTCTGGACGAGACTCCTTTTGTTACGCTCTCTGTTCTTTATCATACTTGTCAAACCGTCATCTCTTTTCCTTATTTCTACAACGATTTATATTTCTCCTCAATCCCCCAGTCCTTCCCTCTCTAAAAGCTATCTTTATGGATACTGTCATTTTACATTGAGGTTTAGTTTCTTCCCTCCTGTCACAATGGATTTAAAATAATATATAGCATCCAGACCTGACTGATGTTAATTTTCGCTTTTCTTGAAGGCAGTGCTTAATATTTTTTTAAGAGAGTGGTGCAGTGATCTATTTTTTGAAATCCAGAGCCGCTGTTCTCAGAAATTATTAAAAATTTAAGTGTCTGCTTCTGATTAATCTGTATTTTCTAATTTATTTGTTTGAGTTCCTATTATCTAGGATGTTATTTATTCATTTAGTGTTTGTATCGGGGGTGGGGGATACACTGCTGATGGTGCTCAGGCTTGACTCTGTGCTCAGTGCTCTTTTCCTCGCTGTGCTTGGGAGGCCACTTGGGGTGCTGGGAATCAAACCTGCGGTGGCCAGGGCCAGCATGAGTGCTTTACCGCTGTACTATCTCTTAGACCCTTATCTAGGATTATAGAAGGATGTCAAAGCAGTCACTGTTTTCCCTTTGAAAATCAAAGAGGCTTTGTACAAATTTGAGGCCACGCAATGTACAAATAAGCTGTTTGTATTTTTTGTCTTAGAAGTAAAGACTTGACCTTCAGCAGTCAATTCAATGAGTGCTTGCAGAGAATTTCTTCCAGAACACTGCTTCCCAGGAGTTGAGATAAAAATATTTCTTTTAGGAAGTTAAGGCTTCTTAGAAGTAAGTACATCATCTCTGAACAAAAGAACTTATTAAAACATTAAAAGAGCAACCTGGAGTCATAGTACAGCGGGAAGGGTGTTGGCGCTGCATGTGACAGACCCGGGTTCGATCCCCAGCATCCCATATGGTTCCCTGAGCACCTCTAGTAATAATCTGAGTGCACAGCCAGGAGTAACCTCTAAGCGTCATCGGGTGTGACCCAGAAAGCCAAATAAATAAAACGTAAAAAGAGCTTTTAAACATTCTAACATGAAGTTTTCATGAGGAAGCTTTAATGAAGATAGAAATGATGGATTTCGTTTTTAGAGAATGAGCTTGTTTTCTTGGTTTTCAGGCCACTGTTATCAGTGCTGGGGCTGAGCCTTGGCTCTCATCATGGATCACCCATGACGAGACTTGGGAGGTCGTATGTGGTGCTGGAGATTGAACCAGAGTCAGTGTCATGCAAGCACTGTGCTTCACTCTGGCCTGAGGATAGGATTTTTTTTTAAATAAAGAGAATGTCTTGGCAAATAGTAGAAGAATGTCTTGTACAATAGTAGAAGACATTACTTTGCTAGCCAGAGAGAGAGCAGATGTTCTTGGAAGGGTGAGAGATAAGCTAAGAAGATAGGAAGGAAGATGGAAGGCTGGCAAGCGGCCCCGTGGCTCTGGGCTAGCAGCCGTAAGGAAGCCGTGCAGGAGCTGATATCCTCGGAACCAAGACCTTCCATTTTCCTTCAACTCTAAGTCCTTGTTTGGCTTCTCGTGGAAATGAGTTCTTGCGGTTTTCATGCATCCTGTTGATTTTAAGCCCTATGGGGTGCATAATTATAACTCTGATAAAGAAATTGTCCTGTGGTCTGTTTTATAGATAATCCTTCTCTGAGCCATCAAGTGAAATCCAGCTTTAATCTTCAGGGAAACAAGGATTAATAGTCTTAAGCTCCCTGAGTTTAATGTTCATGATACATTTTCATAAAGGAAGATGCTATGTGCTTCCTCCAGAACCTCGTGGGTAGGGAACTATTCTGAGAAATAAAATTTATGGCGACATCAGAAGCTGTCGACCCTCGAGCAGCCACACTGCAGCTCAGAGGGCGGGGCCACCACTTGACTTTGGTGTTTTCAGTGAAGAGCTAGAATCAAAGTGAAAATCGCAGTTATGGTCAGTAACATCACTGTGAGGTGAATTTATTCGCTGACTCCAAGACCTGTGTTTTCTTTCCAGAGATCACAGGGGAACTGTAATGATAGAGTGAGGAATAGAATGAAAACCAGCTATGTGTTTGGCTGAATCTAGTATGATGTTCCTAAGCTGGGTACAACTTTGAAGATCCCGAGAGCTTTGTTTGTGTTTGTTTGGGGGCCACACCCAGCAGTTCTCAGGGCTTCCTCCTGGCTCTGAACTCATGGTTCAGTCCTGATGGGCACAGCTTATGGGGATTGGAGATCGAATCCAGGTCAAACACATGGCAAGTGCCCTGCCCACTGTACAGTCTCTCTGGCCACACATACTGATAGCTTGGATGTGAAAAAGAGATAGTGTTGGACTTTTCGAATAGGGTGGTAAGAGGGGGAAACCTGGCTTTATCAATTGCTCAGTGACTAATACAAAGAAGTTCTAAACCATTCTTGTTTTCATGGCAACTAATCTTATTTCGTTAGTATGATTATTGATTTGAACATAATTTTTAGTGCTAAACAATTCTGCATTTAATTCCTGGCTTGTTGCTGTCTGAAATGTCTTTTGAACTTCTGTTTCCTAACACGTCAGTGTGGGGCTAGCAACTACCTCCTAATGGTGTCCTGTGTTTCAGTGATTGTATAACTTTCCTACTGTTGCAGTTAGTAACCACCTCAAATTTGGTAAATGTTAACAGTTATCGCTTATTACAATTCTAGGTTCAGACTTCTGAAAAATAGGTCTAAGGGCTAATCAGGGTATTGAAGTGCTATGTTTGGGACATTTTAGGGGACCATTGGCTTTTTTTCTTAACTCGTGAGGACTGTTCACATTCCTTAAGCTCTTGTCCCCTTTCCCGAAAGAACATCACTCTAACATCTGCTTATATGTGGTTCTTTATGGTTGTTTTTGTTTTTTGAATCACACCCAACAGTGCTCAGGGGTTACTCCTGGCTCTGCACTCACAAGTTACTCCTGGCGGTGCTTCGGGGACCGTATGGGATGCGGGGATTGAACCTGGGTTGTCCGCGTGCAAGGCAAACGTCCTCCCCACTATGCTATTACTCTGGTCCCTAACTTCTGCTTCTGTTGTTCTATTCTTGTGATTACAGGATGCACTTCCCAATCTTCCAGAATATTCTTCCTCTCTCTCAGTTTGGCAGCACCACGCTTGCAAGTCTCATATGTCATGCAAAGTAATATTCACAGCTGTCAGGAAGGAGTACCACGGACATCTTTGGGATCATTCTTCCCACCACACAATGATGAAAGTACTAATGAAGATGAGGAGCGACATAGCTGCACTAGTAATATTCCACTGCTCCCTAATTCCAGTGTTTTGTCAAAAACAATAAGTCCTGGCACAACAAAACACATAAGAGAGCTCTGCTCCGTTACAGGGGTTGGAGGCTAATCAGATAAAAAGCTTCATTACTCTGCCGCCAAGATGGCTTCCTTCACAGGGCTGCCAGGAAGCCCCTGGAATATTTACTTTAATCCTTTTTATTTAGGCCATCGGAATGCAATTATGCTTTCTGCAAGGAAATCAACTACTGTACTAGGTATTCTCCGAAATGACTCTTAGGAAAGTGGAGTGAGGCACGAAGGTGATGTGAAACAGAGCAAGTGGATTCTGTTTGAGAATGAGGTCAGGAATTGGCCATAGCAGAGCCGTCAGTATTCATGTTGGAAATATTGAACAAATTCTCTTTGGCGCGGGTCCTGGAGATGGTGCAGAAGGTGTACAGAAAGTTTTCACTGTCATTTTCCATTCGGCACACAAATACCCAGAGTTCCAGATTACAGTAGTACCCAATTCCTGATGAGTTTTTGTTTTCAGGAAAACTTCGGGGAGGGGGAGGCAAGAGGAGAGGAAGATGTTTCAGTGGAGTGGCAGCAGGATAAAATGATCAGGGTTTAAAAGCACTAGTGTAAAAATGCCTCTTTAATTTGCTTTCTGATTTATTATAAATTATAGGTCGGGTCTACTGAGGAGAAAAATAAAGCATAGGCTGTCGTTTCCATTTAAAACACAAATCAAACAAATTGTTACTCAACAGGAGGCGACTTCCCTGATTTTGACAGGCTCTCTGTGTGTAATTTACTAGCCTTGCTTTGACACAATTACTGGGGCTTGTGTGTTCCTAGACATTTCCACTAACACAGTTTTCACATATTGGGTGTTTTGTCAATTTATGACAGGTAGAAATTAGATTTTTCTTACTCCAAACAAAACACCACAGATTAAAATAGTGATTTTAAAAACAAAACTAAAATGTGTAGAATATTAAAAATTGGACTTAGAAACCACATTTAAAACCATCTTTATTAAACCACAGGTCCTCGGTTAACTATGTCTTCTCTGTCAGCTTCCGGGAAACTCAATGTAACCTGCCAGCCAGCTAAAAGTCGTTCTTTTCTGTTTGACCCCTTGTTCCTGTTACCTTGACCCTGCTAAATACCTCTCGTGATTAGTTTGGGTTTGGGGGTTTTATTTTATTTTGTTGTTTTGCTTTTTTTGGGTCACAGCTGGCAATGCTCAGGGATTACTCCCGGCTCTGTAGTCTGGAATTACTCCTGGCAGTGCTCAGGGGACCATCTGAGATGTCGGGGACCAAACCTGAGTCAGTTGTGTGCAAGGCAAGCGCTCTCTCCACTGTACTATCACTCAGCTTTCTTTGTTTCTTTTTTTCTTTTAATTAGAAAATATAGACACCTCCATTTACAGTACTGTGGATGATAGGGCTTCCGCGCATGACAACCAGCACAGCCCCTCACTGTCTCCTGCTTCTTCACACCAGTGTATCAGTGCGCCCCATCTGAACCCCCACCCCAGTACACTGCCTACTGAAGACCAGGTCTCAGTTTCTTTATTTCCCTACGTTGTTTCTTTATATTCCACATAGGAGAGAAATGATTCTGTCTCTCTGTGTCTCTGTCTGACTAACCTCACTCAGCAGGTGTGCTCCAGGCCCACCCACATAGCAGTAGATTGCATTCTTTCATCTTTTTTGATAGCCAAGTGATTTTTTTTATTGAGTACTTTACCCGTTACTTGAGTGCTTTGTCCAGAATTTTATCCATAGTTTCTTTATCCATTCATCTATTCTTGGACACTTGGTCTGTTTCCAGGATTTGTCTATTGTGAATAGTGCTGCAATGAATATACGAGTACAAACTATTTTCTGAATACAGTTTTTGGGCCCTTGGGATAGATGCCAAGAAATGGAATTGCTGGGAAACATGGAAGCACAATTCCTAGATTTTTGAAGAATGTTCATGTTGTTTTCCCAAAAGGCTGGACCCGTCATTGTTCTCATCAGCAGTGAATGAAGGTCCTTTGCCCCCAATGTTCACTCCAACACTGGTCATTTTTGTTCTTCGTGATGACCGGTCTCACTGGTGTGAGGTTGCATCTCTCTTTTGTTTTGCTTCTCATTTCCTTGGTAAGTGATATGGAACATTTTTCATATATTTTTAGGTTGCTGTTTGTTTTTGAGGAAGTTTCGGTTCTTCTCTCCCTCCCATTTTTTGATGGGGTTGGTTGAGTTTATTCTTCAAAAGTTCTACCAGGGCTTTATATATCTTGTATATTAACACTGTGTCAGATGAGTTGTGACTCTTCCATTCTGTGAGTCTCATCTTTTCTGTAACAGTGCAAACGCTTCTCAGTTTTCTGTAATCCCACTTGTTTATCTTTGCTTCTGTTACTTGGCCAATGGAGTGTAATCACTAAAGATACCCCTAGCTATAGCATCATGGCGTTTTCTATTACGTGTTGATTTACTTCTGTGCAGGGTGTATAAAGGTGTCTGCATTCTTTTATCTGCATGTGACCCACCAGCTATCCCCCACCAGGTGTTGAAGATTCCTTTCCCTGTTCCGATATGTTTTTTTGCTCCTTTAGCAAAGATGATCACTTGATCACTTGAATCCCATTATTCATCGATTTGCTTCGAACGGGCACCAATAACATTTCCATTGGACCCTATCACTTGCCAATGTAGCCCAATGGCATCTGGTTGATTCAGGAATATAAAGAGCCTCAAACCGTTCCCTCAGGGTCTTTACAAGGAAGTCTGACCATCTTGTAGGTGACCAGCCACATGATCTTTTGATATCCCGTGGGATTCAGTCGGTAATGGCTCTAGTCCAGCGGTTGTCTCCAAATCGCATTACATGTCCAGCCCATCTGATTTTCGATGCCTTGGCAAACGAGACAGCATCCCTGATTCTGGAATAGCGACGGAGGTCAGAACTCCGATTCCTTCTCTCACTTGAGTGAGGCGTGATATTCCAAGCATAGCTCTTTTCGATTCCTCTCTGGGAGACCCGAATAGCATTCTCATCCTGCTTTCGTAGGGCCCAGGTCTCTGAGGCGTATGTTAATGCAGGGAGAACAGTGGAGTCAAAGAGATGTGCCCGGAGCCGGAGGTTCTTTTGTCCTTTTAGCTATTTCTTCGATGCCTTTGAAGGCATTCCATGCCGCTCTCTTCCTCCTGCGCAGCTCAGGTTTTAGGTGCGTTCATCATGTTGATTTCTCGACCTAGGTACACATAACTGCTGCATTCAGAGATGTTTGTTCCATTGAGAGTGAATGGGGCCTCTGGAACTAGTTCATTCTTCATGAACATAGTTTTCTTTAGATTCAGCTGTAGACCTATCTTTCCACATTCTCAGTCAAAGTCAGCCAGCATTTGTGCCGCTTGGCTAATGTTTGGTGTTATTAGAATGATGTCATCAGCGAAGCGGAGGTGGTGTAGTTGCCGACCATCTATCTTCACTCCCATTCCTTCCCATTCTAATTGTCTGCATGATGTTCTCGAGGGTGGCGCTGAAGAGTTTTGGTGAAATGGTATCACCCTGTCGAACCCCTCTTTTCACATTAATGATCACTTCTTTGTAGAATGGTGAGATCCTGGTGGTGAATTCATAATACAGCTCACGAAGGATCTTGATGTATTGGGTTTGAACACCCTGTTTGGCTAGGGCTTCGATGACTGCTTCAGTCTCCACAGAATCAAAGGCTTTCTGTAAATCAATGAACGTGAGACAGAGCGGCATCTTGTACTCCCTACAAACCTCAATGAGCTTGGTTACCGTGTGGATATGGTCGATTGTGCTGAATCCTTTCCGGAAGCCTGCTTTCTCGCATGGTTGTCCTTCATCTAGTGTTCTGCTAATCCTGTTCAGGATGACTCGTGTAAACAGCTTGTAGATGACAGACAACAGGCAGATGGGGTGATAGTTGCCGATGTCGTAAATGTCCCCCTTCTTGAACAGTAGAACTGTCCTGCTGGTTTTCCATTGGGGAGGGCACCTTGCATTCGGACAGGTAGCGTGTGAAGAGCCGAGCTAGTGTATTGATGAGTACCGACGGCAGATTCTTCAGGTGTTCAGGTCTGACTTTGTCTGGGCCTGGTGCTGTTCCCTTCTTTACTGATGAGATGGCATGTCGGATTTCAGAAGGGAGAACATTGGGAATGACATATCCATCCTGTGGAATTTGGTATGTGGGCAGGTGGATGTGGCTATCAAAGAGATTTGAGTAGAAGTCATGGATAATCTTCTCCATTGCTTTTTTGGAAGATGTGATAGATCCATCAGGGCGTCAGAGGGCTGTCATCTTGGTCTTATAGTTGGCAAAGGACAGGCGGGCAGTGCGGAATGCTTTTCCGGCTTCTGCTGCATCTTCCAGTATTTCTGCTCTTCTGTCTTTGAGGTCTTCTTTTATCACTTCTCTGCACTGTTTAGCAAGCTTGGATGTTAGCATTTGGTCTCCTGAGGCTTGCGCCTTGCCACGTTGGTGAATGAGCTCGAGAGTTTCTGAAGACAGGCGTCCTTTTGTGTCTTTCTCTCTCTCAGCATTCTTCACACAATCATGGAGGTGCTAAACCAGTCAGTTGTATTCTTCATCGATGTCGTCAATGATGGTATCTTCCCCATGTTGCTGCAATGGTGCCAAAGAGTTCCCAGTTGGTGGTCGTTCTGGGGAGTTCTCTTCTTAAACTTTGCAGCCTTTTCTCCCCGTTGCGGGAAGTAGAATTTTGCACGAAGGGAGACGGTGGTCTGATCCTGTTTGGAATTTGGGGACGACAGCTACATTGGTCAGACAAAACCGTCGATTGAAGATGATGTGGTCTATTTCATTGTGGAACTGTCCGACAGGAGATTCCCACGTCCAACGCTTTCGCTTCAGCCTTCTGGAACTGTGAGTTCCCATGAATGGTCTTGGTGGACATGATGAACTCCAGATAGTCTCTCACCCTGTTCATTCCATTCTAGGCCATGGGTCCCGATGTGGAGTCCTTCAGCCGATCTTCTCGGTCCTATCTTGGCATTAAAATCACCGACTATGATCTTGTAGAAGGTGTGATCTTTTTTTATTGAACTCCTCCAATTCCATGTAGAATTTCTCAATTTCATCTTCTTTGTATGTGGATGTTGGTGCGTAGACAATGAAGATAGAAATTGCTGGCAGTGGGCCACATCTCTTCAAGTGTAATCGTCCTATTCTGTTTGTAAGGCATTCAAATGAATCAATTAATTGATTGATTCATTTGCTATTCATCAATAGCAAAGATGAATTGTCCGTATATCTGAGGATCTGTCTCTGGACTCTCAATTCTGTTTCATTGGACTGAGAGTTTGTTCTTTGTCTTGTACCACACTGTTTAGATTATTACTTTATAGTACAGTTTGAAGTTAGGGAAAAGACGCCTTTCATCTTTTTTTCCCTGGATTGCTTTGACTGGGGGCAGGGTTTTGACTCCATAGAAATTTCAAGAGTATTTTACCTATGATTTAAATTTTTTTTTCTGGGCATTTTTACAGGAACTTGTTTTTTCTGCACAGAGCTTGGTTAAGAGTTTCATTTTGACTATTGTGGTCCTTACAGTCCCTGAGCAGACATGTGCTTCCATTTCCTCAGTTTTTCTTTTCTTTTCTTTTTAATAGTGCTGTATAGTTTTCTTTCACCTCTTTCATTAAGCTAATTCCTGGTACTTGATTTTCTGAGGCTCAGTTGTGAATTTTTTTCCTGTGGTGTTTGCTGTGATGTGTTCCCCTTTTATTTCTTATTATTTTATGTTTAAAATCTTATGTAAACACTGTTATTTACAAAGTTGTTCATCATACGGTTGTTTCAGGCATTCAGCACCAATCCCTATCATCAGTGGGACCTTCCCTCAGGCATATTTCCAGTTTCCTACCTCCCCCAAAACATTCACCTTATCAGGCACAAAGTGATTTACCTCGTATTGTGTGTTCCAACAAAATGGCAAGTGGAATTATCCAAAAAGAGTTCAGTAAAAGAAAATTTGTGAAAATGTGTATCTTACAGTAGTGTTACTAAAGTCATTGAGGATTTACTAAGCTGTTTGGTGCTAGTTGAGCCTTCTGTGATATCGTTTTCACTCATTAAGCTTAGTGGGCTTCTACACAACTTTCTCATCTAATTTGCTGTGTTCCTATTGGGCTATCTGTACTGTGAAACTGGAGGTGTCCAGCAGCCATATAAATTGGAAGTTTTCAGGTGTGAGTGGGGTACTAGGTCTTTCAGTAGGCCAGAACTCAGCCCCTCCCGATCCGAGAAGCTCCAGGAATTCTCAGCTCAGAGACTGGTCTACCTGGAATTATCTGCTTGGCATCTCTTCAGATTTATGAAAAGGTTTTTTACCCACCACCGTCTCTTTCTCTCCCAACTCTCTTTTCACTGAGAGTTATTTTTTATCATGTATGAGATCTTGTCAAAATTTTTTCTCTGCATCTATTGATATGATCATATGGCTTTCATTTTTCCTTGTATTGATATGGCATTTTATGTTAATTGACTTGCTTATATTAAACCATCCTTGTATCCCAGGATTGAATCACACTTGTGTATGGTCTTTTGAGTTTTTTTGGATTTGGATTGCCGATACTTCATTGAGGATCTTTGCATCTATGATCATCAGGGATATAGGTCTAAAGTTATCCTTTGTGATATCTCTCTCTCTCTCTCTCTCTCTCTCTCTCTCTCTCTCTCTGCTTTTTGTATCAGGGTGATGTTTACTTCATAGAAACTTTTTGGGAGTATTCCTGTTTCTTCAACTTTCTGACAAAGCCTGAAAAGGTTTGGGAATAAGTCTTTAAAGGTTTGGAAGAACTTACTAGTCATTTCATCTGAGCCTGGGCTTTTGTTTCTGGGAAGATTTTTTGATTAACACCTAATTTCCTCAGTTGTGATTGTCATATTCAGGTGCTCTGTATTTTCTTGCTTCAGTTTTGGGAAGTTGGAGGTTTATTCATTTCTTCTAGGTTCTCCTGTTTCATAAGATAAAGATTTTCAAATGCCTGAGGACACTATGAATTTCTTCATATTTGCTATGATGTTTCCCCTTTATTTCTGATCCAGTTTTCTGGAGTATTCTCTCTTTTTGTGCGTCTATTAGTGACTTATCAATCTTGTTTATTTTTTCAGAGAATAAACTCTTTTCATTGATTTTTTGGAATTGTATTTTTTTGTTTCCATTTCATTAATTTCTGCTCTAACTTTTTATTACTTCCTTCTGCTTTTGAGTTCCTGTCAATGATCTTTTCTAACTGTTTGCATTGTACTATTTTGCTATTTATATGGGCACTTTCTTCTTTCCTAATGATCATTTACATTGCTAGAAACTGTCCTCTTAACTCCTCTTTTGCTGAATTCCTTATGTTCTGGTAGCTCATGTCTTTATTCCCATTGTTTATTCAGAATCTTCATTTCCTTTATGACTTCCTCTATGACCTACTGGTTGTTCACTAATGAATGATTTAATTTCCAAATGTTTGAGGTTTTCCCCATTTATGTTTGTGATTAACTTTTATCCTCAATGCATCATGGTCTGAGAGAATAGTTGATATATTTCTATCCTCTTGATTTTATGGAGTAATGTTTTGTGATCCAGCATATGGTCAGTCTTAGAAAATAATCCATGTACCCAGGGAAAAATATATATGACTTTTGGGGAATCACACACACACACACACACACACACACACACACACACATCCCATCTCTTTTGTTCCTTTTAAAGCCAATGTTTCCTGGTTAACTTTTAGCCTAGTTCTTCTATCTAGGGTGATAGAGTGGTATGGAAGTTTTAGCCCTAACTTAGATTTCCTTTTTTGGTTTTGTTTTGAGGTCACACCTGTTGGTGCTTAGTGCTTACTTAGCTCTATGCTCAGGGATCACTGCTGGCAGGGCTGGGAGGACCATTTGGGATGCCTGGGATCAAACCCAGGTCAGGCACGCACAAGACCAGCATCTACTTGCTGTACTATTGCTCCCGCCCTCAGTCAGATTTCTATTCAGTTTGGTACCACTTTACACTGACCTGTTTGTGTCCCACTTTTTCTTAAAACCACATTCCTCGGCAATTGTGTAACCTTCTTCTCTCTTGTCGTTCATAACCTTCATGTACCAGTGTCCTATCTTTTCAATTAACTCCTTTAATACTTCTTGCAAAACTGGTTTCAAGGTTATGAACTCCCTAAGCTGTTTTGCCTGTCCTTGAAGCTCTGTGTCATTCCTGAATGATAATCTAGATAGAGTATCCCTGGGGAGATGTTGATTTCATTGAGGATTTGTACTCCTATCTCTCCCTTCTCTTCTGGCTCCTAGAATCTCTTGTGATAGATCTGCTATGGATCTCAAGGCTTTCCTTGTATGTGAGTCCTTTTTTATCTTGCTGCTTTCAGTATTGTCTCTGTCTAATTTTCATCATTCTGAGCACAATTTGTTTGGAGTTTTCTTATTTAAGTATTTATTTTTTTGGTTGGGACTTTCAGCCTCGTGTATTTGGCTGCCTGTATTCCTCAGTTCTGGGAAATTCTTATCTATCATTTCTTTAACTGTTATTTCTTCACACAGTTGCCTTCTTGTTCGTCCAGGATTCTGATATTGTTCCTCTTGCTTCATCCCAGAGTACTCTGATGTACTGTTCATTCCTTTTCAGACTATTTCCCACATTCTGTTTTTTTTCCTAGAGACTTCCTCCATCTCCTTCTTGGAGCTCCTCAATCTTTTCCTCAGCTGCTGTTATTCTGCTGCTCAGACCTTCTATTAAGTTTTTTGTTTCACCAACCATTCTCTTCATTTCTGTCATTTCCAATTGTAGTTTTCTCATTTTGGCTCTTCTGTGCTTTGCTCACTAGGTAGAAAGAAACCATGGTTTCTTTGAGCTCATTAAACATTATCACCATGGCGTCACTGAAGTCATTCTCCAAGGATTTACCCAGCTGGATGGTGTTGGTTGAGCCTTCTGTGTTAATGATTTCCATTAAATGTGGTGGGCTTTTTTTTTTTTGCTTTTTTTGGGTCACACCCGGCAATGTTCAGGGGTCTCTCCTGACTCTGCACTCAGGAACCACTCTGGCGGTGCTCGGGGGACCATATGGGATGCCGGGATCGAACCCAGGCCGGCATGATCTGGCGCGTGCAAGGCAAACGCCCTGTCCGCTGGGCTATCACTCCGGCCCCAAATGTGGTGGGCTTTAGGGCATCTTCCCCATCTGGGTCTGCAGTGTTCCTGTCCTCTGAGGGCAAATCTTTGTAGTTAGCCCCCTGCGAGACTCTGAAGACTTTGTCATCTGGGAGTTGTTATTTTTCTTCCTTGCCCATCTTTTCCCAGTGACAGAAAGTATAACTGTGGGCAGTGTGAAATGTGATGAGTAAAGCCGTCATTCGGGATTAATCTCACCTAGAAGGGTGGGGGAGCAAGCAGAGATTGGAGAGATGGTGGCTGTAAGCCCCCTAATATGGCAGAGGGAAGGAGTGGAGGCTTCTGGCACCCAGCCAGAAGGGAAAGAAGTCTGCCTCAGATTGGGACAGGATGGGGGGAGGGAGGGTGTTTTTTTCCATCTGAAATATTTTAAAATACTCTGTGAACAGAAGCTATAAAAGATCTCTACTTTTGGAATTGGGGTTTTTTCTTTCTCCTGTGTGGAGGATAGACTTGAATCACTCAGCTTCTCTTGGGTTCTTCCCTCCGTATGATATCTGACTCACAGTGTGTTGTGAGGTTTTAATGAGTTTATGTTTGTGAAACCCCGTAGTGAAGTCCCAGCACAGAGAGAGTTTTTCTTTCCCCGATTTCCTCCACTGTAAATTGGTAACTAAGGTTTTCAAAGAATTAGGGTAGAGGTAAGGTTTTAATAGTATCATAAAAAGTAACACAACACACATATTTAGATGTAAAAATTTTTACTCTTTTTGATAAATTTTTTATTCACATTCTTTACCGTATTATTTGCTTTACTATTGTTTGTAGAAGCTATTTATTATAAGAACATTAACCTAACATTAGCACAGTATGATTTTTTCTTATTTTGCCTGACAATATATTTTCTGCCATATAAAAATTAAAATTTTGCTTTCATGTCATGAGATTTATTTTCTTTTAAAGAGGACCACTGATTGTATGACTGTATTGATTTATAAGATGTCAAAATATGAAAGCTAAAGTCTTATGTTCAATGAAGTGGAATATTAATCTTTTATATATGTTTTGCCTTCTGTGTATACATATACAAGTGATTGTGTGTATTAATGGGTCTTACTCTCATACTTAAAGGAAAGGTATTTTAACCAAGAAGACTCTTGAGAGAATGTAGTTGCTTAGAGCTCAGAAGCCTTGGCATACATTTCAGATTGCTGTGGGATGCGTTAGTCTAGGGTGGTCCATGGTTGCCAGAATTTCATTTTACCGTGCGTGGCTACTGCTCTTGTCCAGCCAACACTGTTAACACTGGCCCTCCTGATTACAGGAGCAATTCTGAATATGTAGTAAATACAGTTAGTAAATACACCCCACCACCACCCACACACACTTACCTTAGTCCTTCGAGACCCTACTATGCAGGCTAATTTAAGTCAGGTGACGTGGGAATAACAGACCCTATAAAATGAGTCCACAATGTAGAAAGCTAAAATAGCAGGTAAAGGTTCTCAGAGCCACCACTCTGGTGCAACGCAGAGTAATCCCCAGTGAATCCTTTTAGGTGGTGTTATAATGACTTAGAAGTCCCCAGTACAGGCAGAGTGACCTAGTTGAACGATGTTGATCTATGTTCATGGTCATTTATGAAATGCAAAAGCCCTAGGAAATTTATGTGTTTTGACAGGTGATGGTGGCTTTGAAAATACTGAATTTAAAACATTAAGATTGTAATTCTAAACCTGATCATTAGACTTACTGGTATCCTTCCACATAAAGAGAGTTTCATACAGAACTTATAAAAACAAAATCATAGAGCTATTTGAATTTGTGTCCTATGATATTTCATTTAAACAAATAGAGCTTGGCTTACCTCTTGGAAAGTTCTGAAACAATAACAATGCAATAGTAATATAGTTAGAGTGGAAAGAGTTATTTTAAAATCTTGGTAGGCAAGTGGGACCTGCCCACTCATCCTTCGTGCACTTCTCTGTAATTTCTCAGAAATTCAGTAGTATGACCCTTTTGATTGAATTTAAAACTGGGGATTTAAATAGGTAACTTCTGAGTAATTGCTTGAAATCTAAGGATTTATTCTGGTATGCTTCACGCCCATGATTCTCTTTTGATCCCTGCTTTAACATGTGTATAAATGTCAAGATTGCAGTTTTGAAATCAGCTGCTCTGCTTCTTTAATTTATTTTATTACAGCCAGCACTGATCAAACCCTTTTCAGAATTGGATTTGTAGTCGAGTAAAAAGAGAAGATTGTTTTGAAGAAGTAAGAAGTGTGCAGCAGTAGAATCTAAAAATCAAAACAAACACGTGACTGGGGTCAGGTATGATTTATTCCTGAGATGCAGTAGGAGAAAGGAAAATGTCACACTTTAGGGATTAGCTGCCCTTCTCTCTGCGGAGAGTAAGAGGAAAGGATGCTCTTAAGATTGAAATATGAAGAATTTAGGTTGAAAAGGAAATCATTTAGATACATTTGTTGAACTAAGTGCCATAGCCAATTAAAAAGACTAAATACACCAATAATCCTATCTTGTTTGTCTATTGGGTCATGAGATGTCCATTGTTCCCTGATTAACTGTTAAATTGGCATGAGATGGTCAAGATTATTTCCCATCACAGGATTAAGTATATTATTTTATTTTAGCAGGCTTTCAAAGCTAAATTATTTTCCATTTAGGTGCCATTTTTTAAAAATCTTATGAAAGTATCCCTTTTCTATACATGATAACCCTTAACTGCATGTATCACAAGCCGCAATGTGCAAAAGAAGGGAGAGACAGACGGAGAGAGAGAGAGAGAGAGAGAGAGAGAGAGAAGCGCCTGCCATAGCAGCAGGCAGAGAGCAGAGGGGTAGGGAATCTGGGGACACTGGTGTTGGGAAGGGGGCACTGATGGGGGATGGTGCTGGAACACTGTATGGCTGAAACCCAATCATGAACAGCTTTGTAATTGTACATCTCACGGTCATACAATAAAAGTTTAAAAAATACATATCCCTTTTTAAATTTGTTTTGTAATTTTACTGTTTTTATTTTTTTAATATTTTATTATACCACTGTGAGATATACAATTAAAAAGATGTTCGTGTTTGGGTTTCAGTCATACAGTGTTCCAGCACCCACCCTCCACCAGTGCCCATTTCCCACCACCAATGTCCCCCGATTCCCCTCCCCTCCCTAGCCTGCCTCTATGGCAGGTTCTTTATCTCTTTTCTCTGTCTCTCTCTCTCCTCTCTCTCTCTCTCTCTCTCTCTCTCTGTCTCTCTGTCTCTTTCTCTCTCTCACACTTCTCTTACACCTTGTGGATTGCAATACATATATTTAGAGGTTTTTGGGTGTATCCCTTTGACTATATTCAATGCTCAGTTCTAGGCTGGTATTATTATTTTCAATGATTATTAGCACACTGTTTCCTTCTCTGTCTTAGCTAACCTCTGACTCCCACATGTTTGTGGTAGATTCCACCTATTGACAAGACCTCATCCATGTTTTGCCTAACCTTGGACATTGTTATCATAATATAGATACACATATATATGCACACATGTGTATATACATGTATATATACACACACACACATATATATAAAAGGCTGTGCCAGTTGATATTCCCACCAACAATGGATGAGAGTCCCTTTCTCCCTACATCCACTCCAGCATTTGTTGTTCTTGTGCTTTTGGATATGTGCCATTTGTACCATCTTTTCAATGGTATCTTATCTTTTCAAAGGTATAAATACCTACTGGCTATTTGTAATATCATCTTTAGAGAACTAGTTATTGTTATATCTATAAGTGGTTGAATTCTTTCCCTTTTGAGTGTTACTTATATTATTACTAATTATGAAAGAAAAACAATCTGCTGCTCTTCCACCCAGCAGAAGAGGTGATCACATCCCTGCTTGCATGACTGCTTGCGGCCGCACGGTTCAACAATACATGCTGGAGATCAGAGATGACTATAAGAGTATGCCACCTGCACGGCGAGCCTGCAAGCTACCCGTGTCGTATTTGATATGCCAAATACCAGTAACAATTATAGACCTCATTCCCATGACCTGATGGAATGGTTTGAGGCTCTTTATGTTCCTGGAGCAAAGTACATGCCCTTTGGGCTCTACTAGCATGAGACAGGACGTATGGAGATGTTACTGGTGCCCGCTCGAACAAATCGATGATGAACGGGAAGACAGTGATACAGTGATACAGTGATGTCATGCAAATAAATGCAGTCATTCTATTTCTTTTTCCTTCTGGCTAATTTCACTCCAACATGATCCTCTCCATGTCTATCCATTTATAGGCAAATTTCATAACTTCATTTTTCCTAACAGCTGCATAGTGTTCCATTGTGTAGATATACCAAAATTTCTTTATCCAGTCATCAGTTCTCGGGCACTCTGGTTGTTTCCAGATTCTGGCTATTGTGAATAGTGCTGCTATAAAAATTAAAGTGTGCATGGTGTTGCTACTGTGTGTTTTTGGCTTCCCAGGGTATATTCCCAGGAGCAGTATGGCTGGGTCAAACAGAAGCTCAATTTTTAGTCCTTATATTGTTTTCCAAAAAGGATTTGGGGGCAGTCAGTTACTTGTCTATCAGTACATGCATTCAGAAATTTGTAGATCTTAGATTCTTTATCTCAATATTTAGGTAGTGTCAAAGATGTACACTGGGAGTGAGGAGATGGAAACGGCTCAATAGTCTCGGTGCTTTGCATACAGAAGCCCTGGTCCGTCCCTGGTACTGTATGGAACCCCAGCCACCCCTTTGGAGTGACCACCGAGTGCTATCAGGTATTGCCCCAAAGCAAATAGAAAGGAAAATTGGATCTTTTGTACAGAATCTCCTTCCCTACAAGTAGTCACCTCAGAGTGGAGAACCTACTCTCCCACCGTCACGGGGCACCTTCTTTTCTGCACCCATTAAAGACAGGGAATCTCAGGCATGGGTTTTCAGGGATCAGAGGACCCTGTGGCCTTTCTCCCCGGTAAGAGCCATGCTTTACATTAAATACAGGCAAAAAAAATGCACATGATGGCTTCCAAATGTATGTAGTGCAACCCACAATGTGTAGGAGAAGGAAGGGAGAGAGAGGGGAGAGAGAAAAGAGATAAAGAACCTGCCATTTAGGAGGGGGAGGGAATTGGAGACATTGGTGGTGGGAAATGGGCACTGGTGGAGGGCGGGTGCTGGAACACTATGTGACCGAAACCTCCAAACATGAACAATGTTGTAATTGTATATCTCACGGTGGTATAATAAAATGTTTAATTAAAAAAAAGAGCCATGCTTTAAATACTGTGTCTATTCTGTAAAATATTACTGGTCATAGTCAGCTGCATATATTTTAAGACTAATTATATATTATGTGTCAACCTGGCAATTTAATCATTGGATAATTTTCTTTATACAGTCAGTACAGCTTGACTTCTAGGTGGAGTTTGGAATGCTTCTCCCTGTGCTAGATACATACACACCTGAATTTCCTTCTCATCTTCAGATGAGAAGAAAAGCAGATTCGCTTCTATTTGTGGGATGTCTGTGGCATTGGAATTTGACCGTTTTTCAAGTAGAGTTAGGAGATTAGATAATAAAGTATATACTTCCCGATGAGGAAATGACCATGCATAGTGCACTGAGAATTTGTCTTTTTTTTCCAGTAAAATCCAGTTGTTAACTAGATCCTGTTATTCTTTGTGGTCAGAAAGTGGTCTGACCTTTCATTTTAAAGTCATAGAGACTTGTTTTCTGCATGTATCAGAGAGTTGCTGGGATTGGGCTAGCTGCCTTCTGAACCTCTCATCTTAGGTGGGGGTGAATTCTTTGTTATATGGCCCTTGTGGGATTCAGAACTTCTCCTCCAAAAGGAGTTAGATTTTCATCCTGGTTTCTGAATGCTAAGTGTTGGTTTGTGTCTTCCTAAGCCGAACAGAATCCCTCTGTCAGAACTTTGAGTCTTGAAAGCATGGAGGACAAGAGTTGTAGCCTCCCTGTCTCCTCGGAGCCAGGCTCTCCTGGGACCAAGCCTCCTGCCTCCCCTTGACCTTAGCTTATTCCTGGGTCAGGTTTCTAGCTTTCCCATAGAGTCGGAGAATGGCCGATATCCTTCACATAAAATTCCTTCTGCTTATCAAGTCTGCCAAAGTTAGAAACCAAGAACCCTGATGATTCATCCTGTGATAGCACTGACTGATTATACTTTCCAAAAAATGGTCTTGGCTCTCTATATCCCCTATTTTATGTCCGTCTTGCAGTATGGTTTCGCAGTCCTTCTTTGGGGCGGTGGGAACGTCTGTTCCCATTCCTTAAGACTAAGTGGGTCAACAGAATGATGCTGACTCAGCGCGGCTTCCAAGGCAGTCCGTAACAAGCCATGCAGCGTCATCCTGCTTCTCTTTCTTCTTTACAAGCGCTGTATGTGCTGTGAGGAGCGATAACCAGAGAAAACTACAGAGTCAGGAGTGAAACATGAGCGGGACCCAGCTGTTCTAGCTCATGGTTGGTTTTTTTTTTTCAGTTTAGATGACAGACGTGAACTTTCAGATGATTTTTGCCCCAGCTTCAGAGATGGCCCACCAGATACTGAGTGGAGCAGAAATAAACTGTCTCCATTGGGTTCTGCCCAGATTGCAGATTTTTGGATAAAATAAACAACGCTGTTGTTTTAAGTCTCTTTGGGTTTATTATGGGGTGTTATGTACCGGGACAATGGCAGTTGTAAATAGTCACCTAAATTGAAATCTCCAGCAGAGTCATGCTTCAGATTCTTAAAATACAGCATTGCTGCTGTGGAATGGGCTTATTGATGGTGTTTCTCCCCTTTTTATTTACAGATGAAGAGAATGGTGCTTAATTTTCTCCGTGACTGGAGTAATATTACAGAGCATTGAAGTTGTTCACTGTATCATTGTTTTCCCTTTCATCATCAATTTGCTCGAGCGGGCCCCAGTAACATCTCCATATGTCCTGTCTCATGCTAGTAGAGCCCAAGGGCATCTGCTTGCTCTAGGAACATAAAGAGCCTCAAACCATTCCATCAGGTCATGGTAATGAGGTCTATAATTGTTACTGGTATTTGGCATATCAAATATGACACGGTTGCTTGCCAGGCAATTGAAGTTGTTGGAAATAAAAAAAATATCAAAGCTGCCTTCAGCATTGAAATGCCAAAAAAAATTAGGTTTCTGGGTATTGACGTCTGAGGTCATTGCAGCCATGATAAGATGTTGCTTCCACATGCCCCCCTGTTTAAATATGCCACTAAATGTAAATTTAAATTTATTCTTTCCATTAAGTCGCTAACAAATCCTTCAAGAATCGAGATGAAAATGGTAGCTTTCTTTTAGGATGGCTGTCCAACCTAATAGGGAATTTGGTGGTGTTTATTTATTTGGGAGGGACATCATACCTGGCAGTGTTCAGGCCCTTCTCCTGGCTCTGTACTCAGGGTCATTTCCTGTGCTTTCGAAGAACCATACACGGTGACAGGGTACAGGGATTGAACTAGGGTCAGCTGCATGCAAGGCAAGTACCTGAGCCCTCGTGCCGAATCTCTTCAGTACAAGGGAGTTTTTGACATTAAATAATAAGTAAAAGTTACCGAGGAATTGCTGAGAACCAGACACCGTGCCTAGCACCTTCTGTGTTCTCATGTAATCATCAGAACAACCTTCTGCTGGAGATTGTCTTATGTTCCCTATTTTATAGGTGAGGAAACATTTAAGTTAGATCTAACTTTCCCAGGCCACATAGCTAAGAGCTGGGATTTGAATCCCGGACTCAGGGTTAGCGAGTGTGCTGGTAACCATCATGAAGAGTAGCTGCTTGGAGGAGTGATACCTGAACGTTTGGGCTCGTGCCTTCCTCTGACTTGTCTGGGGTTACCTTGAAGGCCCTGATAACACAGACTCTAGCTCCTTTCCCTGTGTATTTATTTATTTTCCTTTCAGAGTCAGGCCAGGATGTAATTTTCATATCTCCCATTTGCTGTTAAGCCCTAGTCTTAAAATGTTTTTTAGGGGTTTCATTTACGCTCAAAGGAAAAGAGTGAGCATGCATGAATTTTGAGAATCGTGACTCTGTGATGATTTTTTAAATTTAAATCTATATATTACAGGAAATGTTAAGCTGTTCTTTACACACGATGCATACTAATTTATACTTCGTGCTGGCTTAGTTGTTCACTGTTAAAAGCAGAAAATTTCTGTCTCTGATACTTCAACTTTGAGTGACTTGTGATGGCAATTCCAGTCACTCAATTTGAGGAATTTTGAGGATTTTTGAGGGAAAAACTAGGGTACTCTTCTGGCTTCTTTGGTGTATGTTGGTGTGGCCTACACACTCTCTCTCTACTACATTTCTTAGCCCAGAATCAAAGCTATCCTGGAGCCAAAGACAATGAAAATTACCTTGATGTTGAGTGAAGTCTCGATATGTTAGTGTTTTTTAATAATATAGGTATTATTATTTCCTCCTGGGATATACGTATCCCAGGAGGGGAAGCGGGTTCTAGGCCTGGCCCGCCATCCCAGCAGAACCTCACAAGAAGCCAGAGGAACCCCCACACCATGTGGGCCACCATTTTTAACACCTGGACTCCAAAGTTCGTCAGAGCTCCACCCAGCACTAAAGCTGATCTCTCCCCATTGCGGTTCATCATTAAATGAACAAGATGAGAGGCTACTACAAGAGTATACCACCCTCATGGCAGAGCCTGGCAAGCTACCCGCATTGTATTTGATATGCCAAAGACCAGTAACAATTATAGACCTCATTCCCATGACCTGAAGGAATGGTTTGAGGCTGTTCATGTTCCTGGAGCGAACAGAGACCCTTGGGCTACACTAGCATGTGACAGGACGTGTGGAGATGTGACTGGTGCCCACTCAAACAAATCGATGAACAACAGGAAGACAAGTGATACAAGTGAAGTGATATGTATCATGCTTGGCTTCATCTATTGCATGAATCATAGGAGAAAGCTGGCAAACAAGGTATTTGAAGAAAGTTATCTCTATTCTTCACAAAAGTCCAAGTCTGTCTCAGTGTATTCCTGTGCATGACTATAGATACTGAGCCACTAAATTTTTATCTTTAGAGATAAAAAAATTTGGAACAGTTATTTGAGAACCAACCCTCCCCTCCCCATAGAGACTTCTTTCAGATGGAGTTACCAGAAACCCATTTATTTTAGACTCTGTCATAGAGCAGTTGCAGTGCAGGTTGCAGTGCCAAACTGGGAGAGAGGATAGTGTCCAGTTCTCCGCTGTGATGCTAATGGGAATGAAACTTCCAGTGTTTTTGTTTGGGTTTTGTTTCGATCCATAGCAGCTGTGCGCAGGGCTTATTCCCTGGCTCTCAGAGGTCATTCCTGGTGGGGCTGGGAAAATCATATGTGGTACATGGATCTAACCTCAGTTGGCTGCATGTGAGGCAAGTGTTTTACCTGCTGTACTGTCTGTGTATTTCAGTCCCATATGTGGTGCTTTCGGTTTGTTTTTTTTCTGTTCAGAGCAGCTCAGTACGTGACTAAAATTATTTAACGTTTTTATAACCAGTGAGTTCCACCTTGGAAACCGACTACAGGTGGAAAACTCCCAAACATAGAGGAAAAGGAAAGTTTTACTAACAAATCCACAAAAACAAGGGTATGCAGTGATTCAATTTTTAAAAAAATGAATGAAAAATGAATTATTGTTAAAAATCAAATAAAAAAGGAAAGGGTATTCTAGAGCATATTCTACTGCAGAGGTCTTCAACCACCAGTCCGCAAGCTAGTGGTGGTCCACAGGCTTGAAAGGTTGGAAACCACTTGGCTGCCTCCCACCTTGGTTGTAACTGCTGGTCTGTGAACCATGTGCTCGACAGGTATGGCTGGACAGGTGCTGCTCCTCAGATGTCCAAAGGTTGAACATTGCTGTTTTAGAGTCTCGGTTTATAGGAACCCAACGAAGGACAAAGCTTTGCATTTTCCTTTTTAAAGCATAATATTTGATCTGTGGTTTCACTGCAGAAGCCAGGGGTTTAACTTCACTAATCATCCAAGGGTTATTCATCTTGCGCTTTCTGTGTTATAGCTATAAATCTGTCTTGAAACTCAAATCAGAAAGAAGTCAGTAAAAAAAAATGGATAGCTTAATTTTCAGTAACGGGCATTTTTCTATCCCACCAGCTGGAGAGAAATTCAGCCTAATCAGAACTCTCAGACTCTTTTCTAATTTCAAGTCCATTTAGATTGAGAGGGGCAGCAGCTTCCTTGGAATGCCTTTTCCCTCGGTGTGCACTTCTTAGGTCTGGGAATGCTCTTTGTCTTTAGGATTATGTCTGCGTCATAAAAATCATCTTTCAGAGGAGCCCTCCTCCCTCCCCCCCCATATTTGCTCTCTTCTCTTCATAGATCGTCATGTATACTATTGACTCAGTTGTATTGCAGACAGACATTCAGGTCACAAATTGGCATAGGCAAACAAATGGTTTCCTTTTAGTATTTGGAGGCAAGATCTAGTGAAGAGAATTCAGGATAGGGGCTGTACTGACCGCCGCGAGCTGCCATAACAAGTCCCCTGGGTCATATCTTCAGCACATCGACACAGGAATCTCCCTGTTCTCACTTGGAGATGCCCCTCTGGGCAGCACTGCTTCATAGTCCACAGGCATAAAAACAGAAAGTACTTGGACAATGCACAACAGATAACATTTCTTTCTGTTGTTGTTTTTATGTTTGTTTGTGTGTTTGGTTTTTGGTCATACCCTGCGAAGCTCCAGGGTTATTCCTGGCTCTGCACTCAGGAATTACTCCTGGCGGTGTATGGGGACCATATGGGATGTCGGGGATCAAACCTGGGTCGTCCATATGCAAGGCCAACACCCTACGTGCTGTGCTATTGCTCTGGCCACAACAGATATCATTTCTCTTAGGCTGGAGACACCAGCTCAAGATATAGACTAGGTTGCTGTCTGGTTCTTGCCTTACTGACTCTCAGCCTGCAGAGAGGGTGAGGGGATGCAGGAGCTGTCAGTCTGCTGCCATGGGCGTGGTTTCCCCATGAAGGTACTACCCTCTGATCTCTTCTTAACCTAACAAAGTACTTAAGTCTTCTTTTTAAATATCACCACTTTGTGGTTAGAGGATTAACATACACATTTAGGAGGTATCTTCAGCCCAATCGTAGATTGGCTTCAGATTGGCTTGAAGAGCTCAACATATTAATTAAAAAAGTGGGGCGGGGCGTAGCCCAGTGGGGGCCGCCGCGGCCCGGTCGATCCCCGGCACCCTATCGTCCCGAGCACCGCCAGGAGTATTCCTGAGTGCACCAGGGTAACCCCGGCGGTGCCGAACTTGCATGAAGCCTCACTATTAAATGTGCAGACAGTCAAAACAGCAGGGCCAAGGGATGTGGTTCAGCGGTAGAGCTCGTGCCTTGCACTGTGAGTTCCTGGTGTGACACCAAGCAGTGAACAGTGAAGGCAGGTCCAGGGCATGCGAGATACAGGTGATCCTTTGTGTCATAATGCGGAGCATCTCTGTACATCCAGCTTAGCGGGAGCCATGCTCAGTGCTAAGACACACATCTGAACAAATTCCATCTATTTCCCTTGTGGTTCCATCCTTCCAAGACCTCAGCATCAATTAATCTTAGAACCTGAAACATTTACAAATTAATCACTGGTTTCATTTTGCTCAGGAGTGGAGAGAACACCCTTTGTGTGAGGGAACCCATTTATCTTTCATGCTTTGAAGGTAGCAAAGAGAAGGCAAATCAGCTTACATTTTTACATTAGTTTATAAGATTACTTCCTCCCATGGGGGTAGCCAATTAGCCTTCCCTCGTGTGTGCCCCCTACTGGTGTTTAAAGTGAAGAGAATGCTTTCCTTTTTCCCCCTCTCTAATCAAGGTTGCCACGTCTTCAGGACATATTTTGTGCAACTTTTTATGTGTTTTTCAGTTGGATTAGAGAAATTATGAAATAGAAGAGTTTCATTCTGAGAATGAATGAATCCTCTCTAAGCTGTAAATTAGAGAACTAAGGTCTTTGATTCCTATATCATAAGTAAGAGAAACAGAAACCAAAAAGGGAAGACCCTCTTCAGGGCCCCATCCCCACTTCTGTAATTACAAATATATGTTAGTTTTCTTTTTACATATTAGCTCTGTGTAAGGTAGCGGTGCATAAGGGACAGAGAGGATTGAGAGAAGTGTTAATCCTCAGATCGTGGAGATTAATTAGGGTAGAGGGAGAAAATGCACATGAAAATATTTGCTAACAGTTCTTGTATGTGATTAAATACCTATACAGGGACTGGGGGATAGTATAGCTTATAAGCTGCTTGCCTTGCTCACATTGAACTTGGGGTCATTTCCCGGCACTGCCTGTGGTCCCCAGAGCCCCCCCCAGGAAGGATCCCTGGTCACTGCAGGGAGTGGCCCAAATTCCCCAAAATGCCATGGAATGACTACTTAAATAGATTCCTTCATAGCACCCCTTGGGTTTCTGATTCTCTTGATCTAGGGAACGTAGAGCAGAATAATTCGAGTTTCTAGTAAATCCAACTAGTACAGATCCTACTGCTTGGGGGGTCTCTGTGAGGACTGGTTCCAGCAGGTCAGAGAACAGAGAGGCGATGGCAAGATTATCATTCACGTGGCCCTTTTATGTCACTCACACACTGCACTTACCTCTTTCTCTGTGTTAATGCTGTTTCAGGACTAGCAGCATCACTTAAAATGTTCAGTTTTGACATAATCAGAGATTATGCTCTATACTCTAATTAGGTAATTAAGAGAGAATGGAGTCCATAGATTTATTGTTCCCCAAAATACTGCCAGGAGTAACCCTTGAGCACAGAAAAAAAAGTAAGCCCTGAGTTCAGGGTGACCCCTCCCTCCAAGAAAAAAAAGAGGGGAAAAGAAGAGGAAATGTCATCTTGACATTGGTGAAGATGAACAATTCACCTGTTCATTGTCATTTTATCTTTATTCTGCTCCTACTGACAAAAATCAGCCCTAGATTCCCTAAAGTACATTAAAGAATTTCAGGGCCAGGATAGTATGGAGATTACGGCACTTGCTCTGCCCCTTCCTAGATTTCCGGCACTTTATTTGGTCCTTGGAGCACTGCTGTGCTTCAAGGAGCAGTTCTGAGCACCTGAGGTGTGGTACTAAATTCCTGGCTCCCTAAAATAAAATTTTATATGCTGCCAAAAGTTCATCGAAAATATGTGTTTGGAGATTCATAGCTAATTAAGATAAGGAAAATGTATAAAATCCACAAATTAGGTGTGGTGAAGAGCTCATTAAGAAAAAAACAAGCTTTGTTGGAAAAATTAGTTGGCACTTTTGAGAACACTTCCTGGCTGAGTATGTTTTACATCTCTGGAGTGTAGTTGTAATAAAGTTTGCTCATCTTTTAAGTTGGATTTTGCGTTTGTTAACAAGTTCAGAGCAACCTGTTTGATGTGCTGTTCCCATATATGTGTTCTACCCATTCATAATTACTAGGGAAGTGGCATTATAGGTCATTTTTTAAAAACAAGTATTCTTTACTTAAATGCATTTGACATTTTTATCAAATACTAGTACACACAAAGTAAGATTTTTCCTTATGTTTCAATATTCTTGACCTGGGGAAGATAATTCAGTGGTCAAAAATATGCATGGGGGCCGGAGCCATAGCACAGCGGGGAGGGCATTTGCCTTGCACGCAGCCCAACCCGGGTTCGATCCCGGCATCCCATATGGTCCCCTGAGCACCGCCTGGAGTAATTCCTGAGTGCAGAGCCAGGAGCAACCCCTGAGCATCACGGGTGTGACCCAAAAAGCAAAAAAAAAAAAAATGCACTGGGACTAAGTTTGAACCCCTCTATCACATGCCACCATCGCAAAGTGTCACCCTAGAGATTCCTCAGCACCTCTGGGATGGCCCTTGTAGTCTCTTGCATTGCATTGCCCTAGCTAACAGTTTCAGTGACTAAGGTCCTAGCATTCCAACCTCTGTGCCAGTTGGCTGAGAACAGGAGTGGTGCCCAGACCTCTGAGCACTGCTTGGAAGGATACACATACAGGAGGGAGGTGGGGGAGAGACAGGGAGAGGAGAGAGATCTTTTTTCTCTGCTGAAAATATCTTCAAACTTGTTAATAATTTCATGTTCAATAACTTAAGGTCACCTAATCAAGTAGATTTTTATATTTTGTGCAGAAATAAAAGTTATGTCAAATTCTTTCCCCCCTTCAAATTAAAAGCATTCTCTCCTTTGCTGTCTTTCACTCAATGGTACACATTCAATTCTTCAAATATAATGATGATAGGAGTTGGAACATAATGATACTTGTGTATTTCATAGGACAATAGCTCTTTGTTTTAGTTTATGATAATTTTAAATGCTTGGTTGCATATGAGTCAATATAAAGAGTAGCTTATTATTTTTCCCTATTTTTCAAAAGCATTAAAACATATCTCTCTAAGGTAATATTCTGTTTTGAAGCACAGGATCGCATAAATAATAAGGCACTTATTTTCCTATAGAGTAGGACATTAATCCTTTGAATATGAATATTTATTGCATAACGTCTTTTGCTTTTGTTCTGTTTTAACTTCTAAGGACATTGAGAGCCTGTTCCCTAGACACTTTATTTGAAATGTTCTCTCTCTCTCTCTCTCTCTCTCTCTCTTTGACTGAATTAAATTGCTAATTTTTGAAGATGAAATTATAAAGTTTTCCCTCTCACCAGTTAACAGAAGAACACAAGATTAGGAGAAAGGACAGTGTGAAGAAGTGTGTTAACCCTGATTCATATGGAATTCTGCTCTTCATGAGTGACATTTCTGAATAATTTTTAAAAACACTCCTTTTCTTTCTTAAAAATGATATAATTCTTCAACTGGACCTGTTCATCTTCATGTTTCATTCTCTTAACACTAGATTTCTTAGGATCTCAGAATCCTCCTTGTTTTGGTTTTGGGGCCATACCTGGTGGTACATGGGAGCCCCTCTGAGAGTGCTCAGGATACCATGCCTTGGTGGGAGATCGAACCCTACCTCCTTCATGCACCCAGACTGCTGGGATAGATCTCTGGCCCCACAGATCTGCTTTTATTTCAACTTTTCACTCTAGTCTTAAAAATAATTTTATCTTCCTTCTCAAAATTCTTGATACTGTTATTATTCCATGGTACATATCCAGTGACTTTGCTCTCTTGTAATTTTCATATCTCCCAGGTGCTTCCCAAGTAATTGATATAGATTCTGTATCATTAATCTTTTAATATATTAGGGAGGAGAAATATCTGCCTTATATTCATGGTTGAATAGCACTTAAACACTTGACCTTAACATTAGTGCCCCCAAAGAAAAAGAATGTTTTCAGTACAAATTAATGTAATCTCTTTCACACCTGCAGCTATTTGCTACCCACCATTAGACACCACCCTAAAGCAGAGTTTCTCAACCTTTTACAATATGTCCCCTTATGACCTTATTTCTTTTCTGTTCCCGACTGTCCTACTGGGGCTCTCCCCATGCTCGGAAGATCATGAAGCATCCAGGGAGGGGGAGGGTGGATTTGGGCCCTGGCCCACAACCCCCCATAGAGTCTCTGAAGAAACCAGAGGAACCCCGCACCATGATGGCAGATATTTTTTAACGTCCGTATTCCACAGCTCGCCAACAAGCCAGAAGACCCCCCCCACTCCATGAGGGCCTCCATTTTCCACATCCGAACTTCACCCTTGTCAGAATTCTACCCAGCAGACCAGCCTATCACAGCCCGGCTCCTTGGCTTTGTGGCCAGGCGGTTCATCAATATATCCTGGATTTAGAGATGAGTATGCTACCTGCGGCAGAGCCTGGCAAGCTACCCGTGTCGTATTTGATATGCCAAATACCAGTAACAATTATAGACCTCATTCCCATGACCTGATGGAATGGTTTGAGGCTCTTTATGTTCCTGGAGCAAGCAGGTGCCCTTGGGCTCTACTTGCATGAGACAGGACATATGGAGATGTTACTGGTGCCCACTTCGAGCAAATTGATGATGAACGGGAAGACAGTGATACAGTGATACAGTGATCAGAGCTCCACCCAAGAGAGAAGCCTATTTCACAGACACAGATAGAGCTGCTACCGGCTCTCCCTGTAGTGCACCGCTGCTTTGCCAGCCGCATGGTACATCAGTAAGTGCAAAACTAAGAGCACCTGCATGTCAAAGCCTGGCAAGCTACCCGTGTCGTATTTGATATGCCAAAAACAGTAAAAATAATAGACCTCATTCCCATGACCAGAATGAATAGTTTGAGACTCTTCGTGTTCCTAGAGCTAGCAGAGGTCCTTGGGCTATACTAGCACGCAACAGGGACAAATGGAGATGTTACTGGCACCCGCTCTGGCAAATGGATGAACAACGGGAAGAGAAGTGACAAGTGACTGTCCTACTGGTTGCCCCCACCCCCACACTTACATAATTTTTCAGCTGTGTCCACTTGGAATATCCTGCAGATCCTTGTGGCTCTGAGTTGAGAAACTGTCCTAAAGAATAGCAACTTTCTGATCTCTGGCTTCTGTAGATACATTTACAGGCTCAGAAATATCCCTTAAAAAGTTAAATGACAAAACAAGGAGCATTTTAGGGAAAATATGTTTTAGTCTTAAGTTCAGTATGCCCGTTAAACTATAACATGAAAAGGACAGAACTTTTAATTGAGCTACTTTGTTTGGATTTTTATTAGACTTCTAGAAGTTTTGGTTCATAGCATAATTCAGTGGAAGGTACTGAAATTTATCCCATACTCTTCATGTTCTGTATTTTGGGAATGTACGGTTCCAATTTCCATCTTTTCTTTTTCTTTTTTTTTTTCTTTCTCTTTGCTTTTTTTTTTCTTTTTGGGTCACACCCAGTGATGCTCAGGAGTTACTCCTGGCTCTTCACTTAGGAATCACTCCTAGCAGTGCTCAGGGAACATATATGGGATGCTGGGGTGTTAGCAGAAGGTAGATCTAAGGATATGCGAAGAAAAGTCTGATGGATACTGCATGTTAACAGATACACAGGGTCTTCTGGCAGACTGTTTCTCAATAGAGTTAGTATGTAGAATTCTCTGGTGAGACTGTTAATCAAGCTGCAGTTACACAGACAAGGCTATCCTAGGTCATTTCTCTGCACATTTCCTTGTTGGCTATAACTAGCCCAAGATGGAGTCTAATGGACGCTGCTTAAAGTTAGGCAGAAACAGGTTTTTTCTTGTTCTCTGTCTCTGTCTGACATCACCTTGCCATCTTGGGCTAGTCAGGAAGGTTGAATTAGCAACTGTAATGTGTTGTTTTGTTAATCTCACCTTACCAAGATAGCACCCCCTGCAGGGTTTGGTTCCTGGTTGTCTCTTTCCTATTATTCCTAAGTCCTATGCAAAGAATGTGAAATGTCTTTGTAATATAAACCATGCAAACTTTAAGCTGTATTGCCTTTTGAGATGATGGGATATAAGAAAGCTGGGGTCTTTGTGGAGGTGGTCAGTCAGCTGCCAGGATGAGAGCTGCTGCCCCTCCGGATGGTGATCACTAAAAATATTAATGGATATACGTCCTGTTCCTGGAGTCTCATCTCTGCCCCTCCGACCTGACAGGACATTCCTGCTTCACCGGGGATTGAACCCAGGTTGGCTGCGTGCAAGGCAAATGCCCTACCTGCTGTGCTATCACTCCGGCCCCTCCATCTTTGTTTTCATGTGGCGTTCTTCCTGTATGTCCCTCTGTGCGTATACACAAAAGTATTTTCTCTTATAAGGATATTACATTGGACTAGAGTTCATCTGAATCTACTATTTTTTCTTAATTTAAAATGTCTACAAAAAATTTCAAATAAAGTCACATTCAGTTAGTGTTGTGCATTAGGATGAGTGTATGTCAGGCTAGTCAGAAGTGGTCACTCTGGACAGAATCCGGGTACTGAGAGGAGGAAAGTGATATGCAGGTTACCCTTTCAGTAACAGTATTGCAAACCACAGTGCCTGGAGGGGAAAAAGTAAAAAGTGTCTTCTATAAAGGCAGGCTTAGGGGTGGGGGTGCCTGGAAAGGAAACTGGGATATTGGTGGAGGAGTGGGCAGTGATAAAGGGCTTAGTGCTTGGACAGTGTACAAGTGGGAAACTTGAACAGCTTTGTAGTATTGTATCACGGTGATTCAATACATTTTTAATTAAAATTTTTAAAAAGAAAAAGTTGAATTGACCATTGGGGTGGTTGGGTTGTACATAATTATACTCCCTGAAAACATAAATATGAGTGAATGAGTTTTCCTCTTACTGATATAGCCAAATCACCAAATTCCCTCCTTAGAGATCATCAATGATCACATTTTGCCAATATTTATTTGTTTTTGGCCACACCCAGTGGTTTTCAGGGTTGGCTCCTGGCTCTGTGCTAAAGGACCACTCCTGGTGGGTCTTGGGTGACCATATTGGGTGCTAGGAATCAGACTCAGGTCAGCCACATGCGGGGCAAGGGCCTTCCCTGCTGCACTCTTGCTCGGCCCCTCTTTCAGTCTCTCTGAAGTAATAGGAAACAGGCCAAAAATAACACATTGGGAATAAAAGTCTGATTTTCTCTGAGAAAATTTAAGTCTCATTATTTGTTTCATTCACCAAATGGCCAGATCTTTAGCCTGGCCATTTATAGCATGTCTTTTTTAATTTTGGGGCCAAATTTATACCACGTCCTTGACTGGATTTGGGGATAGAAAAGAATAGGTGAAATGTTCAAGTCGAAACTAATTATAGAGAACTCTATCAATCATCGGTGAAACATATTCTGCCTTCATAGGACTCCCTCAGTAAATGTCAGCATCGTGTGGGTAGTACTGAATCAGTTTGTGCAGTAGAATGTTGTTAGTTTTAAGTTCCATAGCATTTGGCTGTGTGGTTTCTTATTAAAATAAAATGTACCTCATTAGATGCTTTGAGGTGAAATTGTTCTGTTACGAAAATAACGCATTAGTGCAAACTTGTTCTGATGTACTGCTATATTGAATTAGATGAAATTATGAAGGGTAGTTCGATTCCATAATACATAACACAAATATGTGTTCACATCCTGTCTTCTAGAATATGAAGTGCATGGGGTCCAGGGGTGCAGTGGGCTGGGATGCTTGCAAAGGAGACCTTGGTTGAATGCTCTGCACTGTGTGTTCCCTACCAGCAGTAGTCCCTGAGGTGTGGCCTAAAAAAAAAAAATTAAAAATATACCAAAGCTATGTTTAATGAAGTATACCAGATCATCAAATGATCTGCCAAGTCCTGTAGTTGTAGTTAGAATCCAATATGTTTAGCTTTGTTTCACCTGTAGCTTCTCATCAAACTGTTTTTCAAAAACAGTCACATCTCTCTTTAGGATCCCCCAAGATATTCCTGAAATAAATAAAGGTCTCAAAGTAGAAGGTAGAGTTGAAACATTGAGTCAGATGCCAGGCAGTGAGTTAGGACAGAAAGGCATAACTGTATTCACGTTCACTGTTTCTAGTAGAGACCTGTGTTGTTTTTGTTGCTGGTGCTGCCTTAGGACCATTGGCTTCTAAGACCGAGGGCAATAGAAGAGATGAAGGAAATGGGCTTATTGGGAATCTTAGCTATGTCACTTATAGTTTATTGTTTAAAAGGTATAAATAGTGACGGGGTTAAGGAAGCAGTAATCAACTATTGTGAACTGTCATGGAAGCTCTTACGGAGGAGCTAACATTTAGGTAGGTAAACTGACATGGGTTAGATTGATTTTAAGAGACCTTATATTTTAGGAAGAGCCAAAGGAAGAGCAAAGATTGAGAGATGGGCAGGGTCAGGTGGGGGTGGAGAGAAAAGTTGTTTAAGAAATAGTAGCAGCCTTACTTCTGCAGACAGTAATTAAGCAACTGTTTTAACTTTGTGCTCTTTTTGTAATAAGGAACTCAAAAGTATAAATAATTTTAGTAGTGCTAATGGAGTCGTGTAATACTACTGTTAAATCTAAGAGTTGTGTAATACTCACTGTTAAACATTACCAAGCAAATCTTGTATTGAGTTCAGTTTAGCTCTTGCTGGAAATTCTTAAAAACCTGGCCACGGGTGGCCTCGGAGACAATACAGTGGGTAGGTCACTTGCTTGGTCTGACCTGGGTTCCATCCCTGGCACCACATATGTTCCCTCAAGCATTGCCAGGAGTGAGACCTGGATGGAGAGCCAGGAATAAGTTCTGAACATTGCCAGGAGTGACCCAAAAAGAAAAAAAGAAAAAAAAAATTTTACAAAAAGAAAAATTCTGTTTCGTGTTAAAAACAAGAGTAGTGTAATGGGATAAGGTGCTTGTCTTGCAGGCCACTGAGCTGTGATCAGTCTCTGGCTCCACATACGTTCCACAAGCACCACAAAAGCAGTCCCTCAATATAGAGTCAGGAGTTAATCCTCACACCCTCCTGCTGTGCCCAGCCCCACCCCCAATTCTGCTGTATGTTGGGGCTTGATATTTTGAAATTTAAAAAAAAGTGCAAAATCATCAAAGAACTCATCTGCCACTGACTCAACTTCTTTTGCAGTTTTTTCTTTCCAGATTCCCAGCATTTTTAAGAGATTAAAGAAAGAAAAGTCACCCTTCTACTGCTTGTAACCTTCTCTGGAATTGCGGGAGAGGATTGCTATTAATAATTAGATTTCTGGGGTTCATTGATGATAGGTATAAACACTGCACTAGAAATCATTAACCTTTTGACTGTATAATTTTTATTGATATTTATTCATTTATTTATTGTTAGAGTCTGTGAGCCACACTCAGCAGTACTCAAGGCTTACTTCCATCTCTGTGTTCAGGGGTCACTTCTGATGGTGCACAGGTGATAAGTGCAGTCAGGGATTGAACCAGGGTCCATGATACTGTCTCTTCAGCCCTTGTATAACTGTTTCTTTTTCAAAATCTCTCTGGATCCTGTGAGATGGCACAGTGGGTAGGCTGTCTTTACTGAGTCTCAGAAGAAAGATATTTCCTTGCAGTCCATGTGCTTCACTGTATACTAAACTGACTTTCCTTTCATCATCAAAATGTATATCCTTCCTACTGGAAATAATAACATCTTTCTTTTTTTATGGATAGATAAGATTTTCTCTTATATAGAAGGCAAGGAAGCAATGTGGGGAGATACTTAAAGAAATATGTGTAAGTTGCCTAAACCTATACCTCCTGAGCTATTTCTGAATGCATTATAAGTACTAGATAGTGAATGCCATTCATCCAGATGAAGTTATAAAATAGCTCACTCAGCAGTTTTGTTAAATAATATCCCTGAGATATGAACCAATAACATTTCCTGTTCCATCTCATCTATCATTTCCTGCTTCCACACACCAGACTCCAGATGTGAAAATGTGAATAAAAGTAAATGAAGCTGTTTTCATTTATAGAGTTGCCCGAGATCCTTCCTATCCCCACATTTCAATAGATTTGTCATTGGTCTCAAAGTACAGGTTCAGTCTTCATGATTTTATACATCATTGATACCTTTTCTGGTTGTTAAAACGTTATACTGTACTCAGAGGCCATTTTTCCTGCTTTTATAATTTTTTTCAGTTAAATTATAATGGTCGTTGAATAATTGGAATATTTCTAGTGCCTTTACAAACAGTATGCTGAAATTCTTTATTAATATCTCCAGCGTTGTTCAAAGGATCTAGACCACTGGTTTCTGTTTTCATTTGCGAATCTTACATGATTGTAGCTTCAAAATTTACTAGAAAATTTTGTAGAAATATGTGTAAGTTGAGTGAGAAACAAAAATTTACTAGAAAAAAAACAAAGTGTAGTGTAATTAGGTTTCTGGGGTTCCTTTCTAAGAGATATAAACACTGGACTAGAAATCATTAACCTTTTGACTGTATAATATTTATATTATTTATTGTATGGGTTTGTGAGTCACACTCAGCAGTACTCAGGGCTTACTTCTAATTTTTTTTTAAATTTTTTGGGTCACACCTGGCGATACTCAGGAGTCACTCCTGGCTCTGCACTCAAATTACTCCTGGCGGTGTTGGGCACAATATGAGATGCTGGGGATCGAACCCAGGTCGGTTGTGTGCAAGGCAAACGCCCTACCGCTGGACTATCCCTCCGGCCCCGGCTTACTTCTGTCTCTGTGTTCAGGGGTCACTTCTGATGGTGCGCAGGTGATAAGTGCTGTCAGGGATTGACATTATATTTGCATTCAGCATTATATTAATTGGTTTTGTGGCGTTTGACTTATCTGATCAGTGTGCATCTTAGATTTGCATGTCGCTCCTGTAACTTATGAGAAGTGGGGAGAAGAACGGCGGTGACCTGGAGGCGGAGATTCTGCTGCTTTCTCTTGCCCACCTTGATGGCCCAGAAAGTGCCTGGCAGTTAAAACTGATGGGCAAACCCTGCTTTGAGCCCCTCTGTGACACAGGCCTTGTGTCTCACCAGCTCTGTGCAGCAGACACCAACTGCACCTGAGTCCCATTGATCTACATGGCCTGGAAATTCATCCCTATCACCCAAGGATTTTTTTGGGAAACCTGACTAGACTGGAGTGAGGAATTTGTCTTCAATTCTGGCCAGTTCTTTTTCTTCTCTAATTCTTCACATACCCTTGCAGAAAATAATTTCAGGAAGGAGATGAACAGCAAACTAGATGAATTTTTTTTTTTGGGGAACTCTGGGGAACAGAGTTGCAAAAGAGTTCTATGTGGGCTTCTCCAGTTTGGATCAAGCCAATTACATACATATCTCAAGTAGAGCTGGAGGCAAATTCCCACGATGAAGAATGCACACCGAATGCACACCGTAAAGTAAAAAGAAAGGAAATCGATGTCTTGGGCGGAGATGCAAGCTACCCCCAAGCATGGAGAAGTGCATTCCTTTGCTTCTCTCTGTAATGTTAGTTTTTATGCAGTTCTACCAATGGCCCCCAAACTCTGTTGCTAGGGTGTAGTCAAGGCGGGAAACTTGGAATTACTGATAGTCTTCTTTTGATATTTGTAGCATGGCCTTTGTTCTTACAAGTTAGAACCATTCCTCCCAGGGTTCCGCCAATGCCCTCACCCCGGAATTCTGCATCTTGAAGATTTTTCTGGGATTTCAGTGAATCCTGTTTTGCAAAGGTCGTCATGCCCTTCCTTGGGCTGGTTTGAACTCCAGACAGTGTCTTTTGCCAATACCTTACCAAGGCCCCCTAACTCTTACCTGCAGCCAGATTTGCAAATTTAACTATATTCCATAAGGGGAAATGACTCATGTTTGAAGTTTCACACATCTATCAAAAGCTGGGAAGTCATAGACTAAATTTTAGGAAATAAGAATCCATTATATCATTGAGTTGTGTCGCTTTATTTTTTCAGTTAAGAAACAAAGGTTTAGAAAGATGAAGTACCTTGTCAGAGACCACAAAGCCAGGCATGGGCAGAGCAGAGTTATTCACTGTCAGACCCTTGTACTCTGAGTGTTTATTCATTAGTCTAGCAGATGGTGAGTCTCGGAGGGCGCTGACATCAACAATGTCAAAGCACATTGGTTTTGCTCATTTTGTTACATGCGTTTTTTTTATTTGTTTGTTTGTTTTGCTTTAAAAATAGACTGTTTTAAGTGGATTTTGTATTTTTTATGATCAGGAATCATTGTTAATTTAGAATTGTGGATCTAATTATTTCACAACACTAGATTCCTCTGATATTTTAAGTCCTTTCACAGAAACATATCAACTTACTCTTATCTGTTTTTATTTCTCTGCTAAACTCTTTTCCAGGCTTTTGCTCCTATATCTTGTATTGCTCTTGCTTTCTCTGATGTTATATCTTAGTGCTCCAAGCTTTTCTACCTTCCTCTGTTACTTTTCTTTTTTAAATTTTTTAATTGAATCACAGTGAAATACACAGTGACAGAGTTGTTCACTTGATCACTTGATCACTTGAATCCCGTTATTCATCGATTTGCTCGAGCGGGCGCCAGTAACATTTCCATTGGACCCTATCACGTGCCAATGTAGCCCAATGGCATCTGGTTGATTCAGGAATATGAAGAGCCTCAAACCGTTCCTTCAGGGTCTTAACAAGGAAGTCTGACCATCTTGTAGGTGGGCGGCCACGTGATCTTTTGACATCCCGTGGGATCCAGTCGGTAACGGCTCTAGTCCAGCGGTTGTCTCCAAATCGCATTACATGTCCAGCCCATCTGATTTTTCGATGCCTTGGCAAGCGAGACAGCGTCCCTGATTCTGGAATAGCGACGGGAGGTCAGAACTCCGGATTCCTTCTCTCACTTGAGTGAGACGTGATATTCCAAGCATAGCTCTTTCGATGCCTCTCTGGGAGACCCGGATAGCATTCTCATCCTGCTTTCCGTAGGCCCAGGTCTCTGAGGCGTATGTTAATGCAGGGAGAACGGTGGAGTCAAAGAGATGTGCCCGGAGCCGGAGGTTCTTTGTCCTTTTAGCTATTTCTTCGATGCCTTTGAAGGCATTCCATGCCGCTCTCTTCCTCCTGCGCAGCTCAGGTTTTAGGTCGTTCATCATGTTGACTTCTCGACCTAGGTACACATAACTGCTGCATTCAGAGATGTTTGTTCCATTGAGAGTGAATGGGGCCTCTGGAACTAGTTCATTTCTCATGAACATAGTTTTCTTCAGATTCAGCTGTAGACCTACCTTTCCACATTCTCGGTCAAAGTCAGCCAGCATTTGTGCCGCTTGGCTAATGTTTGGTGTTATTAGAACGATGTCATCAGCGGGCGGAGAGTGGTTCATGATTGGATTTTGTTATTTTTCTGAGATATATCTGTGTCCTTCTATAGTTGGAGGTGGTCTTTACCCTTCATTTTAATAGGAAAAAATGTATAACGGAGTAAAAAGGCCAACATTGCCCCAGCTAGCATTGACTTTAGTTGCTAATAAGCTTTAAAGCTTTAAGCAAATAACTTCTTCATAGATTGTATTTTCCTATAATAACTATGTATTAGGAGATCTTAAGAATGCTTTTGGCTCTAATTGTTTGGAATTCCTCTGCCAGAATGGCACTTTGATGACTAACTAGATAGGCTGACAACAGGAGCTAAAATCTCTGGTCTCTTTTCCCTGGTGAACATTCATGCTTGCATATTTTATTGATCACCAACATAACTGACATTCCCACCCTCACCTAAGTACTTATTCTTCATATTTTAGAACAGTGTAACTCGATGGAACCCTTGATACCACCCAAATGGAGTAATGGTGATTTTTTAAAAGAATAATACTTTTAAACAGAATGGTCTCTCTCATATGTAGGACTTAAATATATACAACAAGATTATAGCAGAGCCCAAGAGGCAACACAAGGAATAGTACAAGTGAGATGATGAGGGGTTGGGAGGTGAAGGGAGAAGGCTGTTGGGGTCTTTGGGGGAAGAAGGTGGAGACCACTGGTGATGGGTATGGTATTGGAATCAAGCACTTGAGAAACCATCATTAACAGTATTTTTAAATCACAGAACATATGTGTGTTTCAATATTGTTCTTCATATTTTATAAACCAGATGAAAGATTTTTTATAAGTATTGTATTATACCACCGTGAGCTATACAATTACAAAGATGTTCATATTTGGGTTTTGGTCATACAGTATTCCAGCACCCATCCCTCCACCAGTGCCCATCTCCCACCACCATTGTCCCCGGTTCCCTCCCACCTCCCCAAGCCCGCCTCCATGGCACGTTCTTTATTTCCCAAATGAAAGATTTTTAGCCTGCTTTTAGCTTCCTTAACTTTTAAGGATTTTTTAGCTTCCTTAACTTTTAAGGAAGTAGAATCACCTACCTTAATATAATGAAGAAAAAATAATCTTTAGTGAAGAAAACCTCAGAATTGTTATCCACATCATACTTTCTTCTCTTTTTGTCATGAAAATCCTCATATATTCCTTAGGATCAAATAGGTGACACGTTAAATGAAAGGTCATTTAAAATATTATGTAGAAAAATAGAGCGAAGAAAATTAATAAAGTCGACAACATCACATTACTCTCGGTGATAGTGAAATAAAATGTTAGTTTATTCAAAGCTAATATTTATAGGTATTTATCTCTTTGTTGTTTTGTTTGGGGTCCACATCCATGTTGTGGATGTGCTCAGAACTTACTCCTGCCTCTGTGCCCAGGGCTCCACGCCTAGTGGGCTTGAGCACCATCTGTGGTGCTGTGTATGGAACCTGGGTGGGCTGTGTTCAAGGCAGGTGCCCTTCACACTGTCCTGTCACACCAGCCGGAGGCATTTCTTGAGTCCAGAAAGATCAGAAGAAATTCAGGAAGTGTCAATACTCTTTGTCCTGCCGGAAGACTCCCAACATCTTCTGAGTGATCTAATTTATATTAATGAGGGGTGAGACCTGCCTAGGGCCCTCTCATGGGCAATTGCTTTGGTGTCAATTTTAATGATCTCATTTCCTAGAGAGGATTCCTAATATGTGATTGCTTTTTGATCATGAGGTCTTCATTACTCTGACCCCTGGCTATGACCTAATGGGGGTTCCTGAAGATTTGATTTAGTAAATTGATAACTGAACCTCCCTGGATGATCAAAGGACCGGGTTGATCCAGGTGAGATTCTAATGGTAAATTTTGAATTCAGTTTCTATTCAGGGTGCACAGCAATGAAGCGCTTGTGGCTGTGACCAGGAGCTACTACTTGAGCGTTTATTGTCTGCCAGTCTACTCACTAGCTGGGTTTGTTTGTTTTTTTAATTTTTTTTTTGTTTTGGGTGATACCCAACAATGCTCCGAGGCTGCTCCTGGCTCTGCACTCAAGAATCACTCTTGGCGGTGCTCAGGGGGCCATATGGGTTGCCGGGGATTGAACATGGGTCTGCTGCATGCAAGGGCCTCTGTAATTCTAGCCCTCTTCGTTAAGTGTCTTATAGTCCCAAACTCCAATCTTTATAAATTGGTAGAAATTACAGAAGTGGTGCGGAGAGGGTAAAGTAATTTTCTTTGGTTAATACTGTATTAGTTTACTTATTAAATAGTTATCTTTTTGGAGATACACACCCTCTGCAGCTCAGGGCTTACTCCTGGCTGAGGACTCCAGGATCACTATGGCGGTGCTGAGGGGACCATATAAGGTGCTGGGGATGGAACAAGGGTCAGCACCAGGCAAGGCAAAGGCCTGATCTCCTGAATACCCTCTAGCCCATAAGTCATTCAACGAAGACCTGAGGGGTTTTTGACTCTAGCATTCAGAGTTTCCCACTGGTCACCTATCACTCAAGTCTTTCCTTTCTCTCGCCATGAACTTCTCAATGTTCATAGCAGCATCTCTTTACCTAACTCCAGCTGTGTGCTCGGTACTGGGTTTGGTGATTATGTAAATATAGTAAATAGAGGCCCGGCTTATAACTGAGAAGGTCTAGAGCAGAATTTGGCCTTTTGCCCCTTTTCAGAAAAAAAAAATCTCAGAACCACCGCCACCCCCACCGCACCCTGTAACTTGACTGTTTTTGGAAACAACATTGAATGCCCCAATGGTGCCCAGGGCTGCTACCACTCCTGGATCGTCCAGCACCAGGGAAGTATCACCGTGTTGGGAAACACTTGTGTGGAGCAGTGCCTGGCAACCTCTCCCTGAGAGGAGCTTTTGTTTTTAAACCAACAGGAGATGCATTTATTGACACCAGCAGCCATGAGGGCGGGGAGATACACAGCTCTCAGATTAGCTACCTGTACGGATAGATTACAAATGCAAAATTAAAACTCTCAAGCCCCCCCCCTTCCCCAATGACCCCAGTGTGCTGTAACGCCAGGCTGGTGGCCCCTGGGCATGGCGTGATGGGAGACGGGGAGTGATGCATGGAAGGAAAGGCCACCAGTCATGGCCATGGAAATTAGTGCAGACCCCCACACACACCCACACATTGACACATGATAGGATGCAGGGTGACAGCACCTCCCCGTGTGGGGCGGATGGGAACTGACACCCATAGAGCCTGCTTTGGGGTGTGTGTGTTGGGAGGGGGCAGGAAGGAGCTCCTAGCCCCTGCGCCACGACATGGGAGGGGCACGTTCTCCCCCAGAAAGAAAAGGGTTTCTCCCTCAGGGTTCCAGATAGACCGGGTCCATCGCTTAACCAGCCTGAGCAGGGGCGCTGCCTGGTGCCCACTTGGCAGGGAGGCACTATTTTATTTTTAATATCTTTTGGTATTAAAACACTGTATGCCTAAAACCCATTCATGAATAACTTTGTAATCCACAGTGACTGTTGTTTTTTGATGCATTGGTTTCGAACCACACCTGGTAGTGCTCAGGGATTACTTCTGGTAGGGCTCTGGGGACCATATGAGGTTCCAGGGATTGAATCTTGCTGGCCGTGTGCAAGGTAAACCCCTCCCGCTGGCTGTACTCTCTCTTCCACCCCAAGACTGTTCTTAAACCATTCTGTGGCAGTTCTGAGAGTTCTAGCATGCCTGCGGACTTACCTGGAATTCTGTCCAGTCACTATATTTAGATGTATCTATTCTAGATTGATTTTTTTTTCTGAACAGAAGTATATAGTATTTGCTCTTTCATTTTTTGCCAAGTATTGTTTTACTTTGCGTGTATCCTAGCCTCATCCTTGTTGTCTGTATCAGTAGTATATTTCCTTTCATTTATTAGTAGCTTTATTTCTTATGCATACTTCCTGTTGTGTCTGATTATTCACTGCTGAATTTAAGTTGCTATAAAGACGAATACAAACTTTTGTGTAGAAGCACATTTTCAGTTTTCCTAGGTGAAGACATAGAAATGGGACTAATAGGGTTTTTAAGTGTTAATCAAAAAAACAAAACTCTTCTAATCCCAACAACCAAACCACAACAAACAAAAAATCATTATAACAAACTAAAAAATTATTTGCAAAATTTTTTATAGTACCCTTTCTTTCTACCAGCAGGGTTTGAGAGCTCAAATGCTTCTACGCCTTTGCTAGCACAGTCGTTTCTCTCTCATTTTGGCCGTCTAATAAATGTTCAGAGGAATATCAACAAGGTTCATTTTAATGTGTTCTGTTCATTCTATTTGAAGTGTATGTTCACATCTTTGTTGACTTTATTTTTTTCTTCCTAATATAAATTCTTTATCAGATAACTGTGCTGTGTGTGTTGAAATTAATGTTTGACCAATAGTAACGGTCAGTGCTTGCTGGTACAGCGTCTCTTTTTAGTCTACATTGAAGTGCACCTTTTTTATAAAATGATTTTAGACTTGCCTGTATGAAATTGCCAATTCCCGATTCCACATTTTTTCTCACAACACCTTTAAGAAACATATGCTCCAACTTTTGCTATTGAGTTTGCACCATATGCTTCTTATTCCATTTCTAGGTATCAGAAAAGGCATTTGAGCTGAATATATGCATGATTAGGATCTGGGGGGCATATTTGTGGAGTCAGGTCTACAAATATAAAGGGAAAGAGAACTTGCCCACAATCAGTTTTTACAAAGTGACGTTGAAACATACAGCAAGCACCAAACACCTCCTCCCAGTGAGTTTAACGTTCGCTGGTGGAACACTTCCACGGCAGCTGTTTTCATGCCGTCTCTGTGCATTGTTCTAATTTAACTTCATTGGGGGCAGCAGAATACTGCTGTAAGAGCTTAAAGAACAGGTGCTGCAGACAAGAGAGGAAATTCTTCAATGTTTCTACTGCTACTTGCTCCTCTTCCTCTCACCTCTGTATCATAATCTGCTCTTTTTTGACTTCAGATTCAGTGACTTTTTGATTCAGTGACATTGGGTAAACATTCCACAGATGTATTAATGGGATGAATTTAGTTTCACCATCCCACTTTTGCTTGAATGCATTCAAGAAATCTAACTAGTGGCAATATAAATAGTCTGTTCTATCTAAATTCATCTAAGTTTATATTGTTATGTAAGTGACTGATGAGTGAATGTTTTTCTACTTTTAGACATTGTTGGAATTTCTGGAGCTTGTTTTCTGATCTTTATTACTTTGAACTAAGCAATGAATGATAAACATTGGTGTGTGGGTGGCCAAAACAATACAAGATCCTTTCTTCCCATCTCATACATTAGACATAGCAGAATTTACCCAGCCTCATTCAGAGCTTATATATCCTGTATATTGTTTTGTTGACATTTGGGGGCCATACCTAACGCTTCTCAGGACTTGCTCTGAGCTCAAATATCACTCCTGACAGTGCTCAGGGATAGGGATCCTGTAGGGAGCTGGAAATTGAACCCAGGTTGCCTGTGTGCAAAGCAAGCACGTTACCTGCTGCATTATTGCTCCAGCACTCCGCTTATATATTCTTGTATTAGACGTCATTTTCACCACTCTGATTATTTCATTTCTGTGTTCGTAGCTATTAAAAACCAAAGAAAGTGGGGTGGAAAAGGACTCCCATGTGCAGGAACATGTAGGAAATGTTTTAAAACATAGAGATTGGTTAGCAGATAGCAGGAAGAAAGCACCATATATATTTTTTAAAAATTTCAATGGGTGTGGTATTAGAACAATGTATGCGTGAGTCTGTCTTTGACAGTGTTATAGAACACAGCACCTCAACAAAAATGCTGGCTAAGCTGCACACTTGGTTAAGCTGACTCCTAGGTATTTGATTTTCTGTGGCACAATTGTGAATGGAATCGTTTCCTTAACATCCCTTTCTTCTCTTTCGTTATTTGTATATAGGAAAGCCTCCGACTTTAACCCACTACTTCTTGTTCTAGTCTTCTCCCCCTTCTTCACCCCACCCCCACCCCTTGATTTTATTCCTTCTCTGACTCCTCTTTAAACCCTGGAGTCAAGGATGAGTTAAGCATCCCTTTTTCACTACAGTACATTTCCTTATCCAGTATTTCGTATATCACAGATAAGTGAGACCGTCCTGTGTTTGTCTTTTCTTCTTCTGGCTTACCTCACTCAACATATTTTCCAGTTCCAACCATGTTGCAGAAAATTGCATAATTTCATCATTCCTTGCAGCCACCTAGTTTTCCATCGTGCATGTACATCACATCTTCATAATCCATTCAGCTATCACCGGGCACATAAGTTGATTCCAATTCTTAGCTATTGTACTGAGTATGGCAATGAATAATGGGGTGCATATATCCTTTGAGAGAGTGTTTTTATGTCCTGGGGATAGATGCCCCAAAGTAGGATTGCTGGGTTATACGGCAGTTCAATTCTAAGCTTATTGAGGGTTCTCGAGACTGTTTTCCACAGAGGCTGTATTGGACCACAGTCCCTCCAGCAGCGGGTGAGATGGACTCTTGCCTTTTGCCAAAGCCTTTCACAAACTGGAGCGTTTGTGAAATTTGAAATAAGTCAGAAAGACATGCCAGATGATCTTACTTGTGCAGTGCATGGGTGTGCTGAAAGGATGTAGGGCATTTAAGTAGACTGTCTGGGATTGTGGTGAAGGGATTGACCCTTTGGTGGTGGGCATGGTGTAGTAACAGTATACCGTAAGACATAAATATCTACATTCTTATAAACTGTTACTTAGTCACTAACAAAAAATAAATTTTTTTAATAGTGAAATATTCAGATTGCAGATTTGGATGGATCACATTTCTATAGCTTAATAAATTATTTTGGAAAATGATACCTTCAGAACTATTGATAGCTTACCATTAATTCAACCAAAGAGGATAATAACAAGGGTGTTAGTTCCTGCATTTGGCTACTAATTAAGTTTTGTAATCTAGAGTAATATGAATCCAGAAAAAAAAAAACAAAGCTCATTACTAAGTTTTCTAATGATCCGAAATTAAATGACGGTAGATAATAGAACGCAGGAGCAGCGGACATCAATCCTTTGTTCAGCTCATTAGATTTGGAAGCACAGTGTAAATACAAATGGAGGGGAAGCTGTATTTAAGGTACAGTAGCAGCAATGAAATTGAGATTATAGGGAAAGGTTATAAATTAGATGGTTACTTAAAAAGATGAAGTCCCCTTAGACTGAAGTAATGGTTTTCTCTTTTACGTGTATGAATAAGAATCGCGACCATTAGTACTATTTAATTCTAGTTAAATTGCTAAATAAATCAATAAAAACCACAAAAGATTTGCATTAAACTGGATTGGGGAGGGTCGGAGCGCAATAGCACAGTGGGTAGGTCATTTGCCTTGTAGCGGCCAACCCTGGTTTGATCCCATATAGTCCCCGAGCACCGCCAGGAATAATTCCTGAGTGAAGAGCCAGGAGTAACCCCTGAGTGTCACCGGTGTGACCCAAAAAGCAAAACCTGGATTGGGGGGGGTGGTACTCGAACCCTAGCTGATGCTGCTCAAGGGCTAATTCCTGCCTGTGTGCCCAGGGGCCACTTGTGGTGGTGGTGTTTGGGGACCATATGTGGTACCAAGGGATCAAACCAGAATTGGCCAAATGCAAAGTAAGCGCCTTCACCCCTGTACTGTTAGGCCTGTAAACCGGACCATTTCGGGTCGCTTAGCAGACTGGCTGCTGTGGAAACCTTCTGGCACTGACTGTCTCTTTTGCTTTTCCTCTTCCTCCTCCATCTGGTCTTTGTCAGCTGTCTTCTGCTTTTTTTTATTTCTCTGAGATCATAATGGGGCCACTTAAGAACTGGGCAGGATTCCAGAGCAGGATACTTGCTTGTGACCATTTTGACAATGTTGTTTTAAAGATAAAAAGTCACACTTTAGGTTTTAAAAATCAATGGCTGTATTGTAGATAAGCCAGGTCCTCTCTGCCTGCCACTTACGGTCTGCCTCACTGACTCTGGGCAGCAAGAAGGCTCATAGGAGGGAAAATTTCTATTGTGCTTGTTATTTGTTAGACAAAGGCTAAAAAGTTTAATCATTTGTTTTTCAACTGAAGAGAAATTTTTTTTTCAGAAATATCTTCATTAAAATGTTGTGATCACATGATAACCTCTAAGTGTATGTATTACAATCCACAATATGTAAGAGAAGGAAGAGAGAAAGAAAGAGAGAGAAAAGAGATAAAGAACCTGCCATAGAGGCAGGCTAGGGAGGGGGAGGGAATCGGGGACATTGGTAGTGGGAAATGGGCACTGGTGGAGGAATGGGTGCTTTAACACTGTATGACTGAAAACCACACATGAACATCTTTGTAATTGTATGTCTCATAGTGGTATAGTAAAATATTGAAAAATAAAATTGAATAAAATGTGGTCAACTTTTTTTTCCTTTTTATATTAGAAAGTTCGGTAGAGCCTGGCAAACTACCCGTGTCATATTTGATATGCCAAAAACCAGTAACAACATAGACCTCATTCCCATGACCTGATGGAATGGCTTGAGGTTCTTTATGTTCCTGGAGCGAGCAGATGCCCTTGGGCTACACTAGCACACAACAGGACGTATGGAGATGTTACTAGTGCCTGCTCAAGTGAGTCAGTGAACAACGGGAAGACAAGTGATACAAGTGATATTAGAAAGTTAGTAAATGAATAACAAATGAACTCAAGAAAACATTCTTTGTCTTTATTTTTCAGCTTAGTTTCTGTATTTTGGGCCACACACAGCAGTGCACAGAATTTACTCCTGACTGTTTAAAGAACACTCCTCCCAGTGCTCGGGGACCCTGTGATCAAACCTGGGTCAGCCACATGTAAGGCAAGTGCCTTCACTCCCATATCATGTCCAAGGCCCCACTTGTCTTTGTTTCTGTCGGTCAAGTTCAATGGATTTTTTGTGCTCTCCTTGCCAGGGTTAGTAAAGAATCTCATTACTGAGCTTCTCAGCTCTTGACAAATCACACACACACACACACACACACACACGAGTCTAGTTTTGGCCTCCTAGGGCTTCAAACACTGGGAGATCACTGGCCTGACCAATGTCATGTTCACTGTGGCACCTATTGTCCATTTTGGCAGGGGCTGAATGGCGCCCCACTACTCAGGGAAGGAGGTTCTCTGAAGTGCCCACCCGTAGCCCTTGTGCTGCAGACTGTCCATGCCCAGCCCGAAGTAGCCAGTGTCCACCCTTACTGTCAGCATCCTGCTCCAGGTCTGACAGACTTCTTGGGCAGTTCTATGGATATTTGGGTCAGGCCCTCAACTCAAGGCACCCACAGTTCCCCTTTTCATTCCTCAAATGTGGAAAGGCTTTCCGTGGTCTTTTCCTTCACATCGTGCTTTAGGACCCATCTGGAAGCTCTAAAGGCACAAATCTCTTAAGACCATAAACTTTTCTTTGCTTTTCTTGCACAAAGATGTTAGTTTTCAGGAATGTGGTGCATGGTTTGCACATTTAGTTTTAATATCTTTACAAGGTATATCTTTACAGCATTTTATATATATCTGATCACCCACATTTTCTGCCCCCAAGTTTGGTGTAAACTATTTCACCATCACTGAAATTAAAATACCATATATTAATTAATCATATTAATAGCTCTTTGAAATTATGCCATAATAAATATAAAAAACTTTTATGTATTTTGGAGAATGTTTACTTACTATCTTCTTTCATCTTTGTAGTTTCCTTCCTTGTATGAGAGATAATTAAAGTGCAGGTAGTTTAAAGGAGGAAACTAAAGTTTAGCCAAGTGAGCGGGTCAGGGTTGAAGAGTTAGTTAAGAATAAAACCAGAGGGGCCAGAGAAATAGCACAATGGTAAGGTACTTGCCTTGCATGCAGCTGGCCCAAGTGTGATCCCCAGCATCCCATATGGATGTCTCCAAGTTTGTTAGCAAGTTTTCTTTCCTTGCTATATTTCTGCATCCAGAGGTCTGGGGCTGTGAATTAGTCTGCCTTACTGCCAGAGTTGGCTTAATCATCTATCATAGTGGACCCCGGAGCTGCCCAGGAGTAATTCCTGAGTGCAGAGCTAGGAGCAGCCTCTGAGCATCACTGGGTGTGACTCTCCAAACAGGACTGATGAAACCTCAACTAGGAACTTTGAAACAAGAAGTTTCCTGGCTATGAGATTCCTCCAGGAACCTAGTGTAAATATTACTGGGGAGTGGGATATTTGTTCTTTTATTTTCTGATTTGAAGCACCTGCAATTTGCTTGGTCCTTTTCTGAATAATTCTGAGTAAGTTCTAGGATCTTGGAATTACACATTGAACAGGTTTGGGAGCAAAAGATTTTCTCTAGGGTATGAATCTTCCCTATTTCTTGGGTAGATGTTTGTCTCCACCTGAGAATTTCATTTTTCTCACTCTGCTTGGAATGTCTGGTGGGTGTAGTGGCTTCTGGTGATGGGCACTAATGTCACAGGACTAGACTGTCACCCGAATAGATGACCATCAAGGTAGCTTTCTCGAGCTCTGCTGATCTGTGTGGAATGGTGAATTGTAGAGCATGAGTTGATAAGAGGAACTTCTTAAAGAAACTAGGTGGTTGTGCTTGTTTTGATCTCAAATACGTTGCAAAAAGCTTCTTTAGCCGGTGAAGCAGCATTGATCTTCTCAGGATGCCTCGACAAATAGTTCTGTGGTGCAGATGAATCAAACGAGAGCTGTTAGTCTTTCTACCTGGAGCAGGTGGGCTGCTATCTGCAAGGAAATGTTCGAAGATACATGGCGGATCTTATTCTGCATCTTTCCTTTGCCAGGTGTTTACACAGGTACATCTCATGGCTGAAAAGAGAGAGAGAAATCTATAACCCGTGTCACAGCCTCAGCAAAGGCCCAGAATCAAAGCAAGGCTGTGTTATCTCTTGCAACCAGAGGCTCTTTCAAGAAAGTACAGTTGGAAAAGCAAAATAGTTTCCAGTGTGTCTTTGATGTCCCTGGCGTGATATCCTGGATTTTTTAAACTTCAGATATTTTTAAATTGGAAAAAAATTAAGTAATAAACAGAGGACTTTTCTTTGAACAACTATGCTATTTTTTTTATTTTTTAAAAAAATGTATTATACCACTGTGAGATATACAGTTACAAAAGTGTTCATATTTAGAATGACTGCGTTTATTTGCATGACATAAATATATATGTGAATATATAATTTATATTATGATACCAATATCCAAGGTCAGGCAAAACACGAGTCAGGAGGTCTTGTCAAAGGTGGAATCTACCACAAGTGTGTGTGAATCAGAGGTTAGGTAAGACAGAGAAGGGAACAGTGTGCTAATAATCATCGAAAATGATAAAACCAGCCTAGAACTGAGCATTGAATATAGGCAAAAAGATACACTGGATAACCTCTAAACATATATATTGCAGTGCACAATGTATAAGAAAAGGAGAGAGAGAAAGTGAGAGAGAGAGAGCTGGCATAAAGTAATACATCTTAATTTCATGAGCTTCATGTTATCTAGATGGTACCCACGAGGGCCTTCTTATTTATTATCTGCACCAGGGTGATTCTGAGTATCTTGTTCTCTGTATACTGAAAGGGTCACACTCGCCTGCGTGAGGGAAAACTAGTATGATCCTTCCTATAATCTTAAAGATAGTCTCAATGTAGCCAGGGTGGCGGTCTCCTGGTAAATTCTAACTATCCCACGCTGGGTGCAGTGGGTATAAAGAGGAGCTATGCCCAATCTAGATAACATAGAAGTCTTAGTAGATGTATAATAAGTCAGAAGTTACTCAGAGTCAAGGTGACTTCTGTAACTGCCACACCCTCCGTCAGTGTTTACATAGAAGAGAGATCTCATTAGAATGTACCTTGGCTTAAGAACATGTAAGTAGATTGAGCTGTGAGTGGGTAAAACAGCAAAGCTCCCAAACTAGCTAAGCCTGTCATCCAACACTTTATTACTTAGTTAAGGGAGAGTCATCAGTGGTACAGAACTTCCCATTTGTGCGGCTCCCTTAGCTACTTGTACATATGGCAATAGCAAGATAGCAGGGGTGAACATTTGAAATGAAAAATGAGAGTTGTCTGAGGAATCAGCAGGTCTATCCTTTTTTCTTTCTTTGTTTTGTTTTGGAATTGGGTGTTGTTTTTTCCATCTAGGCAGCCTGCAGCTTATATAAATACACATCATGTCACACACCCAGTGTAGGTTTTTCACGGTTGTGTTACTCTGCCAATTCTGTTGACTGATGAGCCTATAGTACTCTCAAAGAAGAACTTTTCCCCCTCAAATGTCTGGGAAATTGTCAGAGACAAGTAGAAATATAGTGGGAAGCTGCAGTCAGTGACCTGGAATTCATGAACCCTCATTTATCCATTTAGTTCATGCAGCAACTATCGGCTAAACACCGACTGTTTCTCCAAAACCAAAGAGACAACTTGCAGTCAAAGAGGGATGCACACACAGAGCACTCACGTGGAAGGTTGCACTATCACTATCACTATTTTCCCATTCATCATCTATTTGCTACAACGGGCAAATACCAGTAATTTCTCCATATGTCCTGTCTCATGCTAGTAGAACCCAAAGGCATCCGCTTGCTCCAGGAACATAAAGAGCCTCAAACCATTATATTAGGTCATGGGAATGTCCTAATATAAATGTTACTGGTATTTGGCATATCAAATATGACCGAGCAGCTTGCCAGGCTTTCCGTGCGGGTGGCATACTCTTGTAGTCACCTCTAAATAAAGCATTTATTGATGAACTGCGCAGCCGCAAGTGACCGCAGAGCCGGGCTGTGATAGTCTGGTCTGCTGGGTGGGGTTGTGATGAGAGGGAAGTCCGGATGTGGAAATGGCGGCCCCCATGGAGTAGGGGGGTCGTCTGGCTTGTTGTGAGGCTCTGCTGGGGTGGCAGGCCAGGGCTAGAACCCGCCATGCCTCCCGGGTGCCTCATGAGCAGCTGGGCACAGGGAGAGCAAGTAGCAACTCTGCCCCGTGTCTGAGAGTCTCTGGTTCCAGCATACCTGAGCCGGATTGAAAAAAAATAACTGCTGCAGGGTGGGTGTCAGTGATCCGGGCTGTGATAGTCTGGTCTGCTGGATGGAGTTGTGACGAGAGGGAAGTCCGGATGTGGAAAATGGTGGCCCCCATGGAGTCGGGGGCGCTCATCTGGCTTGTTGTGAGGCTCTGCTGGGGTGGCAGGCCAGGGCTAGAACCCACCATGCCTCCCAGGCACCTCATGAGCAGCTGGGCACAGGGAGAGCAAGTAGCATCTCTGCCCCATGTCTGAGAGTCTCTAGAAGGTTGAGAGTCTTTGGAAGGTTGCAAAATGTGTCAAATGTTAAGAAGAAAAATGAAAGGAATGGTGTTGGGGGCGCCCCGGCAGGGAACCCTCATAATAGTGGGGATCTGTGGGGAGGCCTTCTTGGTGGACAAGTGTGTAAAGAGCGGGTCTCACTCTTTGTTCAGGTTTGCCGCTCACACGTGCTCCATGTTGAATAGCAGTAATCAGCAGCTCTAAAGAACATTGAACACTTGATGAGTATGTCGTATTTTCCAGGAGTGTGACTCAGCCTGTTCTTACAGATACTTTCTTCTAATGTTTGATGCTTTTCCCAAATTGATCTTGAAATGTGGTTTTAAAAATGTATTGACTTCGGTGGGCCGGAGCAATAGTGTTGGAGGTAGGGTTCTTTCCCTGACCGCAGCTGACCAGGGTTTGATCCTCGGCATCCTATATGGTCCCCCAAACATGCCAGAAGTGAGTCCTGAGTTCAGAGCCAGGAGTATGTCCTGAACATTGCCCAAAACAAAAGCTAAACTAAAATAAGTAAATAAAATGTTTTTTACAAACCTCATTTTCTTCTTGTTGGATGGAGACTCTCAAGCAATGCTTAGTGGTCCAGGATCCATGCGGTGATACTCTGCCCTGCTGTGGGGACCTAACAGCTCACTGCTTGGGACCACCACTGCCACCCCAGTAACACTTGGATGTAAGGTTGTGGGAGGAGCATGCAGTACCTATAATGTGCTCCAGCCCTTTGCACTCTCTCTTGGGCCCTAAAATGTGTTTAAAGACTGCTTTAAACAGGGATCAAACCTGGGCTGGCACGTGCCACCCAGGTTTGATCATTCCGCTACCAGAATAGAAATGTGTGTCTAAAATTTGCCCTCTTCAAGAGGGTAGAGAGGGAAAGAGCTCTCGCCAACGTGGCTTCCTTAGGTGCTCTGCTTCCTTCTTCTCTATAGTTAATCCTCGCTTATTCTGTTTCAAAGCTGGCAGATCAGGAAAGTGGAGGGAGTCTTGAATAGCTTACTAATAAGAATATTTTCTCATGGGCCGGAGTCATAGCCCAGCGGGTAGGGCGTTTGCCTTTGCACGCGGCCGGCCTGTGCCGCCCGGTTCCATCCCGGCATCCCATATGGTCCCCTGAGCACTGCCAGGAGTGATTCCTGAGTGCAGAGCCAGGAGTAACCCCCTGAGCGTCGCCGGGTGTGACCCAAAAAGCAAAAAAAATAATAATAATAATAATATTTTCTCAGAGCTGAGAGAGTGCCGCTGTCCTTGTACACAGCTGATCCAGGTTCAGTCAGGAGTGATCCCTGAGCACAGAGGCAGTAGTAAGCCTTGAGCACCTCTGAGTATGGTCCCCCCAGCCCACCAGGAGTAATCCCTGAGTACAGAGGCAATAGTCAGCCTTGAGCACCTCTGAGTGTGGTCCCCCAGCCCACCAGGAGTAATCCCTGAGTACAGAGGCAATAGTAAGCCTTGAGCACCTCTGGAGTGTGGTCCCCCCAGCCCGCCAGGAGTGATCCCTGAGAGAAGCTAGCACCTCTGGTGTGGTCCCGCCCGCCAGGAGTGATCCCTGAGCACAGAGGCAGTAGTAAGCCTTGAGCACTGCTGAGTATAACTCGAAAGGACACAAACAAAATTGTAAAATGTTCCAACTTAAATAAAAGGCTTTGTTATTTATGTGGGCCCATATATCCTACTTCTATTCAGAAAAGCCTTAAGATTGTTTACAAAACCAAGTCCGATAAATACCGATTAAAAGCAAAAATAGAATAAAATAAGATAGCAGCTTCAATAGAGATAGAATAGATATAAAATAAGATAGCGGCTTAGTCAGCGGACCTCCAGACCCCCGATGGAGATCATTAGTATGACGTCCCCGGAGGGAAGGAGGGCAGCAAGGCCGCTTCTTGCTTGCTTCAGCTCCGTCACTCCACTGTCATTTCTCAGTGTCCCTCATTGTTCCCTCAGACCCTGTCCTGCTGCCACAGTGATTGTGGGAATGGGCCTGGGAGGAGAGTGGGAAGTGAACTCGCAGCTGCGCTCAGCGAGGAAACGCACTTTCTCTTCTGTGACTTTGACAGTTTGTCCTGAGCTGAGAGCTGCTAGGGCTCCACGTCTTGCCCAGGAGAAAACCCCAGCCTTCGAGGGCCGGAGCAGATGGTACAGCTGGTGCACGCGCCCGCCCGCCGCTGACCCGGTTTGATCCCTGAGCACAGAGCCAGGAATAAGCCCTGAGCACCTCCAGGTGTGACCCAAAAAACCAAAAAATACACAAACACTGAGTTTTTTTTATCTGAAATGTTTCTTGGCCAGAAATGATGGAACAAATGACACAGGACACTCTGATGAGAGGGAAAATGGAGGGTTTCAGTGCGTGTTTTCTGTATATGACTTCAAATGACTGCGTTTCTTTGAACTCTTTTTAAGGTTATGTTTAATTTTTTTCCTGTGGACATTTCAGGGGAATGGGGTGACTGCTGCATGTTATTATTCTATTACTGCAGAGCGTTTGTTTGGGTTTGGTTTGTTTCTTTAAAGCTCGTGGGTAACTTGAACAAATGTTTTGAACAGTAGCACATTATTCATTTTAAATAGAAGTTGACAAGTTAGTGATATGAGCAACAAATCTTTGATTTCTCTTTGGAAGGCGGCGGGGGAAGGGGCTCAAGCCGTCCAGGGACACGGGGGCTGTGGAGGAACCACGCTCTGGTGCTCGGCCCGCCATGCCCGCCCGAGGGTGTCGCCCTGCGGAGCTGCACTGCTTAGTCCTCCTGCAGGCAGAGCCCACCTGGTGCTGCCGGGGTTCCTGCACAGCTACAGCTGGAGTTTCGGGAGCCGTGCTGTGCCGGGCATTGGCTTCAGGTCAGGGCACTACACGCAAGTGTCCTGAGCACTGAGCTCTCTCCTTTTCTTGGTTGTAGGCAGAAATCATTAAATTGTGTTCAGAAAGAATGCTTCGTAGCATCTGGCCTCTGTATTAGCTGAGTGTAAAACCATTTATCGTTGTTATTCTGTTTCTAGTCTTTGATATTCAGTGAGACACGTCTGTGTTTACGCTGTCTGTGTTTCTTATCCCCAATACTTTTGAGTAGGTTTCCTGCTACTACCAAAGTCAAATAATTAGAAAGGAGGGAAGGGTAATATTTAAGGAGAAATATAGGAGGTGATACACATTCTGTGTTCCCTTGCTCACTCTTCTCTGGGAGAAAAAGTGGTAAAATACGTTATATGTTTTTTTTTCTTCCTTGTTCCTTTCTTTCCCTCTTGACATTCCTTCCATCCAAGACTATTTATTTATTTATTGGTTTGGGGACCACACCCAGCTGTGCTCCTGGTTCTTCCCTTTGGATAATTCCAGGCAGGCTCCAGAGACCCCCATGGGTTCTGGGGAATCAAGCCCAGGTTGGTTACATGCTTGGCAAACTTACTACCCGCTGCTCTCTCTCGGCCCAGTTCATTAGCGTTGAGTATGATGTTGGTAAACATCTGTTTACTATCCTGAGTTATGTTTTTCTTTTTCCTATTTTGTTGAAAGCTTTTATCATAATAGATGTTGAAGTTTGTGGAGAGCTTTCCCTGCATCAATAATATAATCATATGACTATTATCTTTCCATTTGTTGGTAAGGTATATTACAGTCATTTATTGGCGTGAATTGAACCAGCCCATTTGATCAAGGTGTGTGTGTGTGTGTGTGTGTGTGTGTGTATCCATTCAGTATTTTTTTTCTTTTTGCTTTTTGGTCACACCTGGCAATGTTCAGGGGTTATTCCTGGCTCTGCACTCAGGAATTACGCCTGGCAGTGCTCGGGGACCATATGGGATTCTGGGGATCAAACCCGGTTTGGCTGCATGGAAGGCAAATGCCCTACCTGCTGGACTATCGCTCTATCCCCTCCCCCACCATTCAGTATTTCTTGTGAGCTCTTTTAGATGGACTCAGCTGCAGTTTGAGAGTGGTTTTTTTTTTTTTTTTTTTGGGGAATCTCCCATTTATTTATTTATTTATTTAAATATTTTATTATGCTATCGTGAGAACATCAATTACAAAGATGTTCATGTTTGGGTTTCGGTCATACAGTGTTCCAGCACCCATCCCTCCACCAGTGCCCATTTCCCACCACCAATGTCCCCGATTCCCTCCCCCCCCCTAGCCTACCTCTATGGCAGGTTCTTTATCTCTTTTCTCTCTTTCTCTTTCTCTCTCTCTTTCTGTGTTCCTTCTCTTACACATTGTGGATTGTAATACATACACCTAGAGGTTATCATGTGTATTTTTTGTCTATATTTATTTTTTTTCTTGCTTTATTTTTCTTATTAAAACCCCATGATTTACAGATTTCTTCTCAGTACAGTTGTTACAAGCATCATTATTCAACACCAGTCCCACCACCAGTGCACCCCTACAGCCACCAAACGCTACCGCCCCACCCATTCCCTATCCCCACACGAGTATATTTAATGCTTAGTTGTAGGTTGGTATTAGCACTTTTGACAATTATCAGCCCATTGTTCCCTTCCTTGTCTTACCTAACCTCTGACTCCCACATGTTTGTGGTAATTTCTACCCTGACAAGACCTCCTGACCCATGATTTGCCTGACCTTGGATATTGGTATCATAATAAGTATAGGTGTGTGTGTGTGTGTGTGTGTGTGTGATGCAAATAAACGCAGTCATTCTATAGCTGTCTTTTTCCTTCTGACTAATTTCACTCAACATGATCCTCTCCATGTCCATCCACTTATAGGCAAATTTCATAACTTCATTTTCCCTAACAGCTGCATAGTATTCCATTGTGTAGATGTACCAAAGTTTCTTTATCCAGTCATCAGTTCTTGGGCACTCTGGTTGTTTCCAGATTCTGGCTATTGTGAATAGTGCTACTATGAAAATAAAAGTACGGATGGTGTCTCCGCTGTGTGTTTTTGGCCTCCCAGGGTATATTGCCAGGAGTGGTATGGCTGGGTCAATTGGGAGCTCAATTTCTAGTTTTGGGAGGAATGTCCACATTGTTTTCAAAAAGGCTGTACCAGCTCCGACATTCCCACCAACAATGGATGAGAGTCCCCAGTTTGAGAGTGTTTTAACCCTCCCTCAAATCTGAGTGATAACATTGCAGAGCAGAGGATGTCTGGTTGGAGAATTCTTTTCATTAGGTGCTTTGAATGTATTATTTCATTTTCTCTTTTTTTTTCTTTTTGGGTCACACCCGCAACGCTCAGGGGTTTCTCCCGGCTCTGCACTCAGGAATTACTCATGGCAGTGCTCGGGGGACCATATGGGATGCTGGGGATCGAACCTGGGCTGGCATGGGCCGGCTGCATGCAAGGCAAACGCCCTACCTGCTGGGCTATCGCTCCGGCCCCATTTCATTCTCTTTCTGCCCTAGTATTTTATGACAGACATCTTACATTATTTCCCTTGTATTTTAGGCTTTGCTTCTGCCTTGCCTCTTCAAGGCATCTGTCCCTCCCTTTGGTTCTCTCCATTTTGATTATGGTGTGTATTGGTGTTGTTCTGTTTGAGTTTATATTATTTGGCACTCTGCAGCCTAGGCCAGAGAGTAGGCTTCTCTCCTGGGTGCAGAAGTCCTCGTGTGTTATCTTTTCCACGAGCCAGTCTTCCCATTTCTTTCTGCTCCTTTCGAAATAGATGAATGAGAGATTGTTCCTCTGTCCATTGGGTATCTTGAGTTTTCTTCATTCCTTTTGAATCTCTTGTCTATTATCTCTGCTTTATTGATGCCCTTTCATTATTATTATTGTCATTGATTTTTTGCTTAGATAGGACTAATGTACTGGGGGGTTGGTTTTGTTTTGTGGCCACCCCCAGCAGTGCTCAGGGCTTAGTCCAGTCTCTGAGCTCAGGGATCACTCCTGGAGGGGCTCAGAGGAGCAGATTGGGTGCCTGGGATTGAACCCAGGTTGGCTGGATGCAAGGCAAGCCCCAATCTGTTGTACTGTTACTCCAGCTCATAATATATACTTCATCTAATGATAAAATCCCTGAAGGGCCAAACTTCAAAAGTCTGTATGTGTCTCTGTGTGTGTGTTTCTGTGTGTGTCTGTATGTGTGTGTGTGTCTGTGTGTGTGTGTTCAGTGTGTGTTCTGGCGCCTGTGAGGATCTGTGAACACCTGTGTGTTTCACTGATGCCCTGGCTGCCAGGACGGGACCCTGCAGAGAGCTCGATTTGGAGACAGTCTACCTGCTGCACGCTGCCTTTCACATCTGTTGTCCTACTTCCTTCTTTGTTGAAAAGTGCCCTGAGAGAGGCATTTTCTTTTTTTTTAATTTATTACTTTATTGAATCACTGTGCATTTACAACATTACAAAACTTTCTATTTCAGTTGTACAGTGTTTCAACACCCATCCAGTGCACATTTCCCAGCACCAATGTGCCACGCTTCCCCTCACAACCGCCCCACAATGTCTCTGTGGCAGGCTCTCTCTCTCTCTCTGTGTCTCTCTCCCTGACTCTCTGTTCCTGTCTCTCTCTTTCTTGTCTCTCTCTCTGTCTCTGTCTCTCTCTGTCTCTCTCTCTGTCTCTGTCTCTCTCTGTCACTCTGCCTCTGTCTCCCCCTCTCTCTCTGTCTATCTCTGTCTCTGTCTCTGTCTTTCTGTCTCTCTGTCTCTGTCTCTGTCCCTGTCTCTGGCTCTCTCTGGCTCTCTCTGTCTCTGTCTCTCTCTCTGTCTCTCTGTCCCTGTCCTCTGTCTCTCTGTCTCTCTGTCTCTGTCCCTGTCTCTCTCTCTCTCTCTGTCTCTGTCTCTGTCTCTCTCTGTCTCTCTCTCTGTCTCTCTGTCTCTGTCCCTGTCTCTGTCTCTCTGTCTCTCTGTCTCTGTCTCTCTCTGTCTCTCTCTCTGTCTCTCTGTCTCTGTCTCTCTCTCTGTCTCTCTCTCTCTCTCTGTTTCCGCATTCTGGTTTGCAGTTATTTACTGCCATGAAATTGTTGGGCTGGGGGAGAAACTACAGGGTGAGTTTCCCTCCCTGACACTGCATGAACCTTCTCAGCACTACCACAACGTGGCCCTGATGGTCCCGGAATACCACTGCAGTGGTCCTGGCCTGTGGGAACCTGGCGTCATGTCCTTGGGCCCTGTCTTGAATCCTTATCCAGTTGGCTGGAAATCGCTAGGAGCGGCTCCCAGACTGCCCTGACCATGACTTGCTTTATGTCCTCACGCCCTCTCACCCCTTAAATAAATGCAGGACAATGTGCCATCCACAGGAGTATTTCACCTTTTAATCATAAATCATGACTCACTTAAATTTTATTGGTCAGTCATTTAATTCTCCCTTTCCGCACAGTGCATTTCAGATTCTAATGGAATAATCTATTCTCTACTCCAGTTCATCTTTCAAGAACTGTGTGATTTGTTAGGGACGGAGCAGTAGTACAGAGACTAGGGTGCTTGCCTTGCCACAGCTGACTGAGGTTCAGTACCCAGCATCCTGTATGATCCCCTGAGCACCTCCAGGAATGATTCCTAAGTGCAGAGCCAGAAATAACCCCCGAAGCATCTTCCCATGTGGCCCTGAACAGACAAAAAAGGTGTCTGCAGGGGGTACTGAAGCAGAACAGTAGGGTAGAAACTGGATATTTGTAAAACAAATGTTGATTGTAGAAAAGGTCTCTGTCGGGCCCGCCGGGCCCCCCAGGGTCCACCGACAGTGCCGGGAAGCGAGTTCCCTTCTACCTCCGAAGCCGGCGAGGAATGGATGAAAACTCAGGAATCCGATGCAGTTTTAAAAGGCTTTACTTATCACAGGTTCAGGCATACAAATCAGCAAAAAGGAAAAGCCCGGTGCTTAGGATTCCAGGCTAGAACCCCAGCCACGTGTAGGCCAAGATGGCGACCACCACGTGTAAAGGAGAAAAAGCTTCCAAGGGGAATGAGCGCTCACAAGGAGAGATCCCACAAAGAAGAAGGCCAAAAGCCAAAAGCCGCAGGAGCCAAAAGCTGAAGGCTGAGGGAACCAAAAGGCAAAAGGTGAAGGGGCCTCAAGTCAGCCCCTTATATACACCAAAGTAACCCAATCGGGAGGTTGTCATGCCAACAAAGAACCCTAAACAGAGTGTAGTGCCACACCCTATTGTAGGTATAAACAAAGGTTACACCAAGGACTAATCCCGAGATTATCTCTTATGTAAAACACTGGAGAGAGAGGGGGCTGATATAAAGTAATACATCTTAACTTCATGAGCTTCATGTAATCTAGATGGTACCCACAAGGTCCTTATTATTATCTGCACCAGGGTGATTCTGAGTATCTTGTTCTCATGTACTGAAAGGGTCATACTCGCCTGCTTAGAGCAAACTAGTATGATCCTTCCTATAGTCTACCTTTAGTCTCAGCGTAGCCAGGGTGGTAGTCTCCTGGTAAATTCTAACTGTCCCACGTTGGGTGCAGTGGGTATAAAGAGGAGCTGTGCCCAATCTAGAAAACATAGAAGTCTTAGTAGATGTAGAAGTCAGAAGTTATTCAATCAAGGTGACTTCTGTAACTGCCACACCCTCTAGAAGTGTTTACATAGAAGAGAGATCTCATTAGAATGAACATTGGCTTAAATAAGATTAAGCTGGGAGTGAGCAAAACAACAAAACTCCCAGATTAGCTAAACATGTCCTCCAACAGGTCTCCAAACTGTATTTCAAAGCAACTGCTAAGTTCTAAATGGGACCAACAAAAGTTATGTTTTGTTGCTGAGATGCTTTCAAAAGCAATCAGAAACTGTAAGAGAAGTGAAAGATTTGTTATATAAGTCTATTAGTAAGCCCTAAAAGAAACTTTGAATAAGTTAGAATCGAAAGTGTAAAGTGTAAATATACTAAGATTTGAATCAAGGTTTCTTTGGCGGTCATAAAGCAAGTATGCTGTTGCTAATGTTTAATGAGCTACCATACATAAACAGAAGATGAGGTGGCGCTTTCTTAGAAAACTATTGTATCTGTTGACCAGCTGTTAGCTGTGTGGTCCAAAAACAAAAACAAAAACAAAAGAATTGTGTTATTTGCAGCAGCCCGGAGTAACCTGCCTGGTGGGAGACTTAGCTACTCCTTTAGCTTCTGCAAATGTGTATAAATGTCAGTCCAAGGAGACGTGACTCGGTACGCAGTTTGCCATGCCTGAAACGTTGCAGTGCAGCAGAGACTTGCACGATGTGAGGCTGACGTGCTTGAGGCGCCCCTGGACTCTGACCGCGCTGTCCCCTCTCCCTCCTTTGCTGTGCCTTAGTTAGCCGCTTGTCTTCTCGTCTGAAGCTGTGCCTTGTGCCTGGGGAACCGAGAGGAGCCCAGTGAAGGAGTCTTAATTGTACCAAATCAGAGCTTGTCGTAGCAGCCAGGTCATTAACTCCTTGATATTTAATTACTAGCTGCTTGCTCCACTGCTAGAAAATGTCATCGGGCCCTTGTACTAAATCTACTCTTGAATATTTTTTTTTTCCCTCTCTGGATGGTTTGTACCGTATTAGACTGTAAAAAGATCAGAAAAACATTTTGACAATCGAGTCAAAGCTGGAAGCTCCTGCTGCTCCACACTCATCTGCCCTTGTTTTCCTGGGACCCTGAATGAGGCCCAGCAGCAAAGACCGGGCAAGTTCGTGTGAGGGCTTTGGAATGGCTCCTGGAGTTAGGCTCCACGTCTGTCTTTCTCTCCTCTAGAACAACTGTCAGTGTGGGGAATTGGGAGATTTTTATTGAATTCCTTAACGTATCTTATTGGCCCACAATTTATTCAAATCTGGGTATTATGGGGCGGCAGTAGTGCAGTAGGCAGGAGCAATGGTGCAGTAGGCAGGAGCAATAGTGCAGTAGGCAGGAGCAATAGTGCAGTAGGCAGGAGCAATGGTGCAGTAAGTAGGAGCAATGGTGCAGTAGGTAGGAGCAATAGTGCAGTAGGTAGGAGCAATAGTGCAGTAGGTTGGAACAGTAGTGCAGTAGGCAGGAGCAATAGTGCAGTAGGCAGGAGTAATAGTACAGTAAGTAGGAGCAATAGTGCAGTAGGTAGGAGCAATAGTGCAGTAGGTTGGAGCAGTAGTGCAGTAGGCAGGAGCAATAGTGCAGTAGGCAGGAGCAATAGTTCAGTAGGCAGGAGGTAATAGTACAGTAAGTAGGAGCAATAGTGCAGTAGGCAGGAGCAATAGTGCAGTAGGCAGGGCATTTGCCTTGCACTTGGCTGACCCCACTTCAGTGCCCGGCACCTGTGTGATCCCCAAGCTGGCCTGGAGGCGATTCCTGAGCACAGAAACGGGAGTAAGCACTGAGCATCACTGAGTGTGCCCCCAAAACAAAACAAACAAAAAAAAACTCCAGGTATCAGCTAGCAAGCATTAAGAGCTGGTGAGTTATCTTTTCTAAGCAAGTAGAATTTCTCAGATGTTTAGTATTCCCAAGGGTTTTTTGTTTTGTTTTTCTGTTGTGTTCCATCATCTGCAAAATTGTCCCTTAACATAGTATGTATTTAGTTTGTACTAGATAGTGATAAAAATATTATAAAGCAAAGGAACCTAAATATAAAATTTTAGAAATAGTCGTGAGATTAGTTTTTCCTCAATTGGCTTAATTAATCCTGTCTAATCTCATTATATTTCCTTGTGAGGAATATAATTCATTTTTCACTCTGCTTTAATGTCCATAACCTCTTAGATTATATTCTTATATTTTTATCATTCTACATAGTTTAACCTCATCTGTATTCTTAATTGGCAATTTTTATTGAATAGCTCTGGGGGAATGATTTTCCCTGAAAAAAACAATTTATTGGGAGAAAACGGACAATTTCTGGGTTGTTCAAATGGATATTTTCTCTCCCAGTTTTAGTTTACCTTCACTGAGGTAAACATGCATAATTCTTAGCCCAGTAGATGCCCCATAGTAAGTGTTGAATAAATGTTATCACTTGTGGACATTTTCTTTTTTTTTTTGCAAAATTATTTTATTTTTGCTTCTATTAGCAGTTTATATTTTTGTTTGAAATAATTAAATTTCATATTATTTACATACTCTGACATAATTAAAATAAAAGTAACCACTGAATAAATTTTAATAAAATATATTCTGTGGCGCTAGTAAAATAAATTCATTACAGTCTCTAAATTAAAACTTCTCACATTGTAATCATTTGCCCTTAATAGCAAAAAAAGCCAAATGATGTAAGAGCTCACACAACAGTAGTAAAATTTCTGTTGCCCAGGTAAGGTATTTCAATGTTTCATACTATTTTGAAAATTCTGTGTTCACCCAGATTCCATGTTTCATGTCCAACAGTGCAGTGACTTAGGACAAAGAGTGGTTGAGTGGTGGATACTATTATGCCACAATTCAGGATATCCCGAGTGTATCACTTGTATCACTTGTCTCCCCGTTGATCATTGATTTACTCAAGCAGGCACCAGTAACATCTCCATACGCCCTGTCACATGCTAGTGTAGCCCAAGGGCAGCCCTTCTGCTTGCTCCAGGAACATAAAGAACCTCAAACCATTCCATCAGGTCATGGGAATGAGGTCTATAATTGTTACTGGTTTTTGGCATATCGAATACGACACGGGTAGCTTGCCAGGCTCTGCTGTTAGGGTGGGGTACTCTTGTAGTCACCTCTAATCTTGAGCATTTATTGATGAACCGTGCAGCCACAAAGTGGCTGAGTGAGCTGGATTTGTGATCAGCTCTTCTGCTGGATGGATAATAGTATCCACCACTCAGCCACTCTTTGTCCTAAGTCACTGCACCGTTGGACATGAAACATGGAATCTGGGTAAACTGGGTAAACACAGAATTTTTAAAATATTATGAAGCATTGAAATACTTTACCTGGGCAACAGAAATTTTATTACTGTTGTGTGAGCCCCTGAGTATATATTCTAATATTTAAATCATGTCTGAATATTGCTTTTTTTTGCAGGTATCTAAGATTAAAAGTCATTTAAGCTCTATAATGTTCTTATCATTTTATTCTGGGGGCTGCTCCCAGGCATTAAGACCCACGAGGCCCCTGATCATTCCTAGCCATCCAGTGATTCTTAGCCAACTCAGGTGATGGTTCAATGCTAGAACCCAAGAATATGGTACTGGGGGAACCATGCGGTGGCCAAGAATCACGAAACCAGGGTTGGTTTCATGAACCATAACCTGTCCTATTTCCAGCAGTGATATTTTAATCTTTTTTAAAAGATCAGCACAAAGCATGTCTATTCTAGAGTGTTGTGTTTTTAAATTTTTACAAGTATTTTCTGTGCTTCACTCATCCCTGCATCACAACTGCTTATTAGCACCCCCTTCCTGTAATGTTGAAAATCAGTCACAGTCGGTTTTATTTTTACTGTTAAGCCTCAACAAAAAATTACTGTTATTTAATAAACGGGCGTGTGTTTGCTGTCACAAGTGCTAATGTGACAGCAGGCATTTGAAACCATCTGATTTTTTGTTGTTGTTCAGTGCCACTGAGCCACATTCCTGCCCCCGTCTTATTTCTTAAATAGTTCAGCTAATTCAGTAGGGCTTCAGATTGTCGGTGTGAAGTCACTAAATCTAACAGAGAATCTGGAGAAACTTCTGTTACAATGACCGATGGAACTAAAAGCATATTTTTACTTCTCTGGCTTATCATGCATAAGCCTTAGTAGGCTTACACAATTTAATTTACAAAACAAATTTTAGCAAAATACATTAGCAACCTGTGAACTATACTTTTTACCTTGCAATTAGTTTTATCAAATTATAGTTAATTCTTAGGGTTTTTAAGCTGCAGAGGTCTCCTGTTTTACATTGCTTCCAGCACTGCTGACATAGGGTGCTATGACTGAGGGAAATAATAAATACACTTTAAACATTCATGGAATAAAATTAGACCCCGCCCCCGTCCCCGGCCCCCCCACCCAGGGGGATTCCTGAGTGCAGAGCCAAGAACCCCTGGTGACCCCAAAAAAAAATTTAGACAGTATGGGATTTTATTTGATATGCCAAAAACCAGTAACAATTATAGACCTCATTCCCATGACCTGAACGAATGGTTTGAGGCTCTTGGTGTTCCTGGAGCGAGCAGATGCCCTTGGGCTACACTAGCTCCTGACAGGAGAGATGTTACTGGTGCCCGCTCGAGCAAATCCATGAACAACAAGAATTCAAGTGATCAAGTGATGGGATTTTTAAGAAGATCCTTTGACATAGTCAGTTTTTTCTTCAGCTCATTTCTCTGACTTATAGATGAGAAAACTGAAGGTCACAGAGATTAACTCCTACGATGAAGGTGCCAGGGAGAGAGTACAGCGGGTAGGTAGGGTGCTTGCCTTGCACATGGCCAGCCCACCCTCGATCCCCAACATCCCATATGTCCTCCCAAAGGACCCACCTGCTAACCCCTGAGCATCACAAAGGTGTGGCCAAAAAAAAAAAAAAGCAAACACAAAGATGTGATCAAGTCACATAACCATAGCCCTGTATAATTGCGGTGTGGTCTGGGATCCAAATTTCCTAGTATTCTTTGAAACAACTGGAGTAAAGGGAGACTTTTTTTTTGCCTTTTTTGGGTCACACCTGGTGATGCTCAGGGGGTTTCTCCTGGCTCTGCACTCAGGAATTACTCCTGGCGGTGCTCGGGGGACCATATGGGATGCTGGGGATCGAACCTGGGCTGGCACTGGCCGGCCGCGTGCAAGGCAAACGCCCTACCTGCTGAACTATCACTCCGGCCCTGGGGAGACTTTTCTGTGTCACTACATTTACCATTGGCACAAGGAGCTGTGACTACTTTCAGACATTTTCAGAGTAGGGGTATGATGCAGAGAGACTCACTGGAGCACCCATGGGTGATGCCACCACAGTGCTCCATCTTACTAAGGGCCAAGAGGACTGTCCTGTGGTTGGAAGCTTGCCACAAGCTGGGGAAGAGGGCAGTTAGGATAGAGAAGAGACCAATATGACAATGATAGTTGGAAATGGTCACTCTAGGCAAGAACTGAGTGTGGAAAGTAAGTAAAGGGATATAATCTTTCAGTGCCTGAGTTGCAAACCAAAATGCCCAAGAAGAAAGAGAGAGAGCAAGAGAAGAAAAATTATCTGCTATAGTGGCAGATGGCGGGGGGGAAGGAGGGAAACTTAGGATAGTTGGTGGCCGGACATGGACTCTGGTGAATGGACAGGTGTTGGAATATGACTGAAATCCAATCATGAGCAACTTTGTAACTGAATCTCAGTGATTTGATAATAATTTTAAAGCCTTGGGAACTAATTCAACCATTATTTTAAAGCCATGTGATACAACTTCAGTTCTTCATGCAATATCAAATTTTGATCCATCACTTCACAAGTCCACAATCATAACTCATACTCATGGTGTATTTCTTCCTCCAAGTTGAGTAGAAAAAAATGTTATCGTTGAAGTCATCTCTTCACTCTTTATTGCCAGCTTAACAGAACATTTGGAAGCCAGAGATAGTACAGGCATTAGGGCTCTTTCCTGCATGTTCGGTCCTGGTTCGGTCCCTAGTACCTAGTCTGGTCCCCCAGCACTGCCAGGAGTGACCTCTGAGGACAGAGCCAGGAGTAAGCCCTGAGCACTAATGGATATCCCCTTCTCCAGAATAAAAAAGGACAATTGAATTGTACCATTGAAATGTACTAAAAAATGAAAACTTGAATGTCCCCACAAACAGTTAAAACAAAAGGAACCTCTTCAGCCTGAAGTCTGTGTAGTCAGATACCAGTATGGCTACCCCAGCCTTTTGGATGGGTTCTTTGAATGAAGGATTGTTTTCCAGCCTTTTATTTTGAGCCTGTCTTTGCTCCGATTGTTCAGGTGTGTTTCCTGCAGGCAGCAGAATGTCGGATTCAATTTTTTTTGATCCATTGTGCCACTCTGTGTCTCTTAACTGGTGCATTTAGACCATTGACATTGAGAGAGATTATTGTCATGGGATTTTGTGCCATCTTTCTGAATAGGTTGGTTGTTCTTTTGGGTTATGTCTCATCTTATAGTAGATCTTTCAGTCCTTCTTTTAAGGTTGGTTTTGATTTTACAAAGTTCCTAAGCTGTTGTTTATCCAAGAAGTTGTATATTTGTCCTTCAAATCTGAGCGAGAGTTTAGCCGGATAAAGAATTCTTGCTGAGGCATTCATTTCATTAAGTTTTTTACTATATCCCACCACTGCCTTCGGGCTTGGAGGGTGTCTTCTGAGAAGTCTGCTGAAAGTCGAATGGATGCTCCTTTGTATACAATTTCCTTCTTTGATCTTGCTGCCTGAAGAATTATGTCTCTGTCTATGGCATCCATTACTTTGACTAGGATGTGTCTTGGGGTCTTTCTATTGGGGTCTCTTCTTGCTGGTACGTGTCGGGCTTCTTGGATCTGGATGCCTTCGTCCTTTAACTTGGGGAACTTTTCAGCCAGGATGTTTTTAACTGTTTTAATTTCCTTGGGGTTACTTTCCTGTCCCTCTGGGACTCCTATGATTCTTATGTTGTTCCGCCTGGCTTCATCCCATTGTTCTCTGTTTTGTTGCTGATCCATTATCCGGTCTTTTTCCATCTTATGTAGGTCTCTGAGTGCTTTCTGCAGCTCATCTTCAGTCTCACTGATTCTCTCTTCCGCTGCTGTCATCCTACTATTCAGAGCCCCGATTGTGTTTTTCATTTCGTCTACTGAGTTTTTAAGCGATGATATTTCTATTTGCATGGTTCTCATTTCTGCTCTCATTTCCTCCCGTAGTTTATTGACTGCCCTTTCAACTGCTTCGTTTTTGTTCTCCTGTATTTTATTGGACATCTGCTCAATTTTTTTCGTTGAGCTCCTTAAACATCCTACCAATTTCTTCTCTGATTTCACTGTCAGAGAGATCATGCACATCTGTATTCTTTTTTTGAGTCTTCAGGGTCGATTCCTTCATCTGTTCTTCGAGCTGGGAGACTATCATGCTGAGTGAAATTAGTCAGAAGGAAAAGGACAGATATAGAATGACTGCATTCATTAATCCGACATAAATAGATACCAGTGTTTTACTAAATGTGGGAAATGGTAATGGCAGATTAAAACTCACCATTGAATATACACAAAGAGACTTAAAGTGATAAACTCTAAATACCTGCAGGGCTAGCCACAATGTGTAAAATAAGAGGGAGAGAGATGCAGAGACAGAGAGAGAAAGAGGAAACTGGGGTACCTGCTATTAAGGCAGCATGGGGGGTGGGCAGGAGGGGGTGGGGTACATTGGTGGTGGAAATGGGGCACTGGTGGAGGGATGGGTGCTGGTATACTGTATTACCAAGAACCAATTATGAACACCTTTGTAAGTGTATGTTTCACTGTGGTATAATAAAAAAATTAAAAAAAAAAAACAAAAAAAACAAAAAGGAAGACATATAAGTTGGTATATCTATTAATGAACTGGGGGAGGGGATCTTTTCCCAAAGTCCCCTGAAATCCCCATGATGTGTACTTTAAATATCTTATAAATGGCATGTTAATACCTTGGTGATGCCAGGTAAGGGTGTCTGGGACGGTGGCCTGGCTCAGCTGGATGCTCTGCTCCTCTGCTTCCCTGGGCCTGGGTCTCTAAACAGTCTCTGTCTTCCCTTATTGATATCCCTTCATCAAGCTGGCTGCACAGTTGTCTGCTTACAACTTGGTTCTGTCATCTCCAGGTGCTTCAGTTGTTCACTTTTAGATGTACGATGCATGGGTGACGCTGATGTCTGACTCAGTGATCAAAGGAACTTTCACTGATTAACTAATTGGTTAATTCGTTACACGTTAATGAGAAATAAAGGAAGTGACTCATGTTGCTAATATTACACCCTATTATAAGTCAGTTGTCAGTTTGGCTGACTTCACTTTTTACAGAGTAGGACACCAGCTCTTTGTAAACTCATGTTTTCCTTTTTTTCTGGTATAGTAGAATGTGTTCTTATTCTTCACTCTCTGGGTTCACATTTCCAGTCATTTAGATCACTCCTGTGGGTGTCCACAACCAGCAGAGAATTTTTAGAACACTGGTAAAGTAAATATTATTTAGGAGAACTTCCAGGAACTACTGGGGCAAAGCCCCCATTTTTAAAAAAATTTTTATTATATCACCGTGAGATACACAGTTACAAAAATGTTTGGGTTTCGGCTTCCACAGTATGGCGGGCGACATTAGCTAGCGCTCGCTCTGCTCTCTCTTAACGGGAAACAGCGGACTACAAGAGACTGAACTCTATCTGCCTCTTTCCAACAGACTCGTTCAACTTTCGCTCACAAACACACTCCACGAAAAGCCGGGAAATTTTATTAGTCCTTTTTCTAAAAAAAAGTTAATATAAAATTATAGCAAAAAAAAAAAAAAAAGGAACCTGAACTTTTAGTAACACAGCTGGAACAATCCAGCGGCGGCGGCGGAGAAAAGAGATTTAATTTTAGTTGATTTTCTGTGGTTGTTGGTTGTTCGCTCGTCTCACGGTGATGGAAGCTGCACATTTTTTCGAAGGAACCGAGAAGCTGCTGGAGGTTTGGTTCCTCCAGGCAGCAAGCCGACGCCAACCAGGGATCTGGGGATCTTCGCACCATTCCAAGATCCGAGTGGGACATACTTTTGAAGGATGTGCAATGTTCAATCATAAGTGTGACAAAAACTGACAAGCAGGAAGCTTATGTACTCAGTGAGAGTAGCATGTTTGTCTCCAAGAGACGTTTCATTTTGAAGACATGTGGTACCACCCTCTTGCTGAAAGCACTGGTTCCCCCTGTTGAAACTTGCTAGGGATTACAGTGGGTTTGACTCAATTCAAAGCTTCTTTTATTCTCGTAAGAATTTCATGAAGCCTTCTCACCAAGGGTACCCACACCGGAATTTCCAGGAAGAAATAGAGTTTCTTAATGCAATTTTCCCAAATGGAGCAGCATATTGTATGGGACGTATGAATTCTGACTGTAGGTACTTATATACTTTGGATTTCCCAGAGAGTCGGGTAATCAGTCAGCCAGATCAAACCCTGGAAATTCTGATGAGTGAGCTTGACCCAGCAGTTATGGACCAGTTCTACATGAAAGATGGTGCTACTGCAAAGGATGTCACTCGTGAGAGTGGAATTTGTGACCTGATACCAGGTTCTGTCATTGATGCCACACTGTTCAATCCTTGGGTATTCAATGAATGGAATGAAATCGGATGGAACTTACTGGACTATTCACATCACTCCAGAACCAGAATTTTCTTATGTTAGCTTTGAAACAAATTTAAGCCAGACCTCCTATGATGACCTGATTAGGAAAGTGGTGGAAGTCTTCAAGCCAGGAAAATTTGTGACCACCCTGTTTGTAAATCAGAGTTCTAAATGTCGTGCAGTGCTTTCTTCGCCCCAGAAGATTGAAGGTTTTAAACGTCTTGACTGCCAGAGTGCTATGTTTAATGATTACAATTTTGTTTTTACCAGTTTCGCTAAAAGCAGCAACAGCAGCAGAGTTGATTAAGAAAAATGAAGAAAAACGCAAAAAGAGAACACACATCGAAGGTGGTGGCTGCTTTTTAGATGTTGATACCGGGGGCCATGCTTTCCATAATCACCACCTTGTAGTTGCAGAAAGCCCTAGATGTAAAGATAGTGTAATCATTTTGAATTGTATGCATTATTATATCAAGGAGTTAGATATCTTGCATGAATGCTCTCTTCTGTGTTTAGGTATCCTATGCCACTCTTGTTGTGAAATTGAAGTGCATGTAGAAAAAAAATGTTAACTATATAAAATATCACAACACTTGTGAAAACAATTCAATTTGGTTTACGCACAGTGTAATATTTCTCCAAGTATCATCCAAAATCCCCACAGACAAGGCTTTCGTCCTCATTAGGTGTCGGCCTCAGCCTGACCGTCTGGGACTGTTCTATTAAATTGCTGCCAGGATTTTTACATCCACTTACCTCCACTTTCTAAAACATATTCTCTACTAATATTATTGAAACCAATATTTCTATTTCATACAGATGTTTTTGCAAATTAAAAAGTTTTCCATGAGTTGAGTCCTCTTAAGAAAATTGATTGCCGTCTATTGTGTATTAGTACTTTAGCATTGCTTCCTGTATTTGTTTCCTTAATTACCTGTGTTTTCCCCACCACGTTGTCTCCTTCCCTCCACCCACCCCATCCACCCCAATAAAGCAATACACTGTTACACTGTGGGTTTATACTAATCTTATACCCCAGGATGGGGAGGGTCAGACCCTGGACTTCATTTTCATGGTCAAGAGATTTTTTGACCTTATTAATCAGCAGAAACTCTTTTGGATGATGATGATGTGATGACAAAAACAAAAATGTCAAGGGGCTGGAGTGATAGTACAGTGATAGGGTGCTTGATTTTCATTTCTACTGGAGAGCTGAGTGGGAACACGTCTTTCTCTGCTCCCCAGTAAATGGTACTAGCTTTCATGGATTCTGTTCCTTTTCTGACTTCCTAAGTAGTAATTCTTTTGCCATAAAGCAAGGAGATAAAGAGAAAAATTGTACTGAATTTAGTAAGTCAACTCAGATCATAATTCACATTACTTAGCAGACATTTCCACTAATTTCCATTAGTAACATAGTATAAACTTTGGATTAAAGCAGAATCATTGTCTTTGTCAACTTGTGACTGTTCTGACTTTGTCTGTTCCTGTCTTGAGTGTCTTCACCATGTCCTCATAGGATTAAGTGAATGAGAATTGTTGACGTTATTCAGACATACAGTGAACCCAAATGCTATTTATAAACCAAAAGAAAAAAACTTCATGTGGTTAATGGGAAATAACTAGAAATTCAATAGCTGGATACACAGTTACTATTCTTGCAAATAATGAGATAAAAAACAGTTGAGAAAGTAGCAAGGTTGACTGAATTTTGTATATCTTGTCCTCACAAAAAGTTTTGTTTCTGGATTTGATGTAATGGTATTTTTGTTCCTTGTTCCTTCCGTGTTTTTAATGAAACACTTTTTTGAGTGTTTCTAAGCATAAATCTACTTGGTTTGAAATCAAGTGGTGGGAACACTTTGGACTTTTATTTTAAGAAGTTGATGGAAAGTTTCATTGAAGAAGCTTTTGATCAATAAATGAGTTTGATTTGTAATTAGTGCACGGTACCTAAGGTTTTGGTACTGTCTTGAGGACCAATGTTGAAAGTGGATTTTTTGTTCTTGAACAGTGTCCCAGCCGAATTGATGTCATTTGTGGGCTTTGAGGTCTGATTTTTTTTTCCTCTAATAGAGTTAAGATTTATATCTAATGTTAAGGTTACACAAATTTTTATGGAACAAAGCTTAGAAGAATGAAAACTATAGATTGAATAGTAATCTAAATAAATCTTAGTATGGTTATGTATGATAGAAGAGAGAAATTTTTGGTGCCATAAATTCTCTCTTCGTGGTGTTGGACTTAAATCAGTTAAAATGTATTGCTGTACCACAATTTAAGCTTCAATAAAAGTTTGCATACTTAAAAAAAAAATGTTTGGGTTTCAGACAGTGTTCCAGCACCCATTCCTCCACCAGTGTCCATTTCCCATCACCAATGTCCCCGATTCCCTTCCCCTCCCCCTAGCCTGCCTCTATGGCAGGTTCTTTATCTCTTCTCTCTCTCTCTCTCTCTCTATCTATCTACTCTATTTATCTATCTATCTATCTATCTATCTCTATATCTATCTCTCCCTCCATTCTCTTACACATTTGTGACTTGCAATACTTACATTTAGAGATTACCATGTATATCCTTTTGCCTGCTTCAATGCTCAGTTCTATACTGGTATTTTCATTTACAATAATTATTAGTACACTGTTCCTTTCTCTGTATTATATAACCTCTGACTCCGCACATTTGCAGTAGGTTCCACCCACTGACAAGACCTCCTGATCCATGTTTTGTCTGGCTTGGATATTGGTATCATGCTATTTTTTATATCCTGCAAATAAATGCAGTCATTCTATATCTGACCTTTTCCCTCTGGCTAATTTCACTCAGCATGATCCTCTCCATGTCCATCCATTTATAGGCAAATTTCATAACTTCGTTTTTCCTAACAGTTGTGTAGTATTCCATCGTGTAGATGTACCACAGTTTCTTTATCCAGTCATCTGTTCTCGGGCACTCTGGTTGTTTCCAAATTCTGCAAAGCTCCCTCCTTGCTGTCAGTGCCTTCGTTTTCCTTCCAACTGATGTCATCCCAAGTTTTCCTAAAGCAATGACGGTGTCTTCTCAGTATGAAAAAAAAATGGAATTCTTTCCTCACTTGCTGCTTTCCGTCACGAATCTGATGGTCCCTACATCTCTCAAATGCTGCTCACATATCCCTCTGACATGGTCTTTTCAGGCTTCTCAATTAGAGCATTTAGTCAATTGATTCTTTTCTAAGGTAGAAGCAGCTGTGCATTACTATAATTATGAATTTATTCTGTCTTTCCCAATATGCTGTGAATTCTAATTCAAACTTTGCGTGTCTCTTAGGAGCCTTTCATTTTCTCATTGCCTACATACATAACTCATACATTTTTCAGGAACAAGGATGCTTTCTTTTTGGTCTCAGTAGCCAACAAAATGCTAGAAGCATCATGAACATTTGATCAATAATAAAAGAGTTAATACCTGAATGAACGGTTAGCGCACTTTGGAATCCAGTTCATATACCATCTTTTGCATAACTGAATTTTGTTTTTTTGTTTTTGTCATATCCAGCAATGACCAGAGGTTACTCCTGGCTCTGCACTCAGGAATTTCTCCTGGCAGTGCTCAGGGGACCATATGGGGTGCCAGGGATCAAACCCCCGTAGACCACATGCAAGGCAAACGCCCTACCCGCTGGGCTACGCTCCAGTCCCCTCATAACTGAATTTTGAAAAGTGGTGCAAAAGGAGGACTGTCCTCTCAATGCTTGTTATTCACTTCAGACATTTCACTTGATTAATGGGGCCATCTGGTGTATAAAAGGCTCACTACAGGTGAAGTCAAAACATGAAATTTAAGATTGTTTTTACCGTTCATTAATATGGAAGTTTCTAGGAACAGAAAAAAATTCCAGGTAATGGTTTCATTCTTATACATTTTTTAAATTTTAATATGGTTATACATGAATAAATGTTTAGATATATGCTAATTTGGTGAATTATTATTAACTTGGCTAACAAGTGGTTTTGTATTCTAGAATGTGAAACAATGAAGCTAGAATTTTCTTTCGTTTATAAAAACATTAACCTCTTTGATTTGGGGAATTTCTAGGTGTTAATTGCTTTTTTAATTGTTTTAGCTCAAATCCAGACTCAGAGATCCTAGAGAAATGCTGTATTAACTGTATTTAGCTCTAACTTCATAGCTCATGGATGGATTGTTTTCTTATGTAAAGGGAAGAAAATACACCATAGTAACAAGTTATTTATGGTAAAACAATCACCTTTAGCTTAAATATTTAATTTTTCCATGTTTCTGTGACACGGGGGTCACAGCATTTGTTGACCTAATACCTCCCATTCTATAAAGTTAGAATCTATAAAACTAAAGAGTCAGAGGGGAAAGACGTTGCTTGCATTGTAAATAACTATTTGAACTGACTCAGAGCTATATACTTTTTCATAGGACAAGTTGTAACAACTTCATTTAGATTTTTTTGGGTTTCTTGTATTCATCGACCTTTTCACATACATTGTAAACATGATTGCTATTAAGTTATTTGTACTTAGATTTTTGTTTCCATGGCAATGTAGTATATAAAGATGTTGAACTAAAATGCTGAGTACCGTAAATCTTTAAATGTAATAATCACCATTACTTCCTTAAAATTTCATGGAGATATGCTTTCAACCAGATGCCATTGGGCTACACTGGCACGTGATAGGGTCAAATGGAAATGTTACTGGCACCCACTTGAGCAAATCGATGAATAATGGGATTCAAGTGATCAAGTGATGCCTCATGTAGGTATAAAATAGACACTTGCTTTGTCTTTATCTTTGGAGGAGTTTTTAAGTGTATGAATCCAAGCAGAAATTATCTGTACATTTTGGTAAAAACAAATATGTTTCAACCCTGAAAGCAGGAAATCGAACCAAACTGAAAACGAGCCTGTCAAGGAAACAGACGGGAGGGTAGGACCCAGAAGGAAACCTGGGGACACTGGAGGGAAGAGAGCACTTGGTAGAGGGGCTGGTGCTGGAACATGGTATGCCTAAAACTCAGCTATGAATAACGTTGCAAATCATGGTATATCAAATTAAAAATGAAAATTTAACTTTGAAAAGTTGTACTCTGAAAAAAAAGTTGTATTCTGAAAAATGCCTAAAATATATATATATGCATTAAACATTTGTGTTTTGGGGGCGGAGCGATAGTCCAGCGGGTAGGGCATTTGCCCTTGCGCGGCCAGCCCATGCTGGCCCAGGTTCGATCCCCGGCATCCCATATGGTCCCCGAGCACCGCCAGGGAGTAACTCCTGAGTGCAGAGCCAGGAGAAACCCCTGAGCATTGCAGGGTGTGACCCAAAAAGCAAAAAAAAAAAATCGTGTTTTTTTTTTTTTTTTTTTTTAATTTTGGGGCCACACCTGGCTGAGCTCAGGGCTTACACCCGGCTCTATGCTCAGGGATCACTCCTGAAGGTGCTCAGAGACCATATAGGATGCCGGGAATGCAACCCAGGTCAGCCCCATGTAAGGCAATACTTTGGTACTGTCACTCCAGGCTCCAAATACTCAGATTTCTTGTGCCTTACACTCTATGTATCGGAAGGATAGATTTTCTCCCAACCATCTGGAGCACTATAATAAACCAGGATATCTTAAGAAAAGAACAGGAAAATGACAATCACAACACCATAAACCTTTCTTTAATAAAGCTAAGCATTTTCCATTTCTTTAGATTAACATGAGTATTACAACCTTCCCTAAGTGTCGGGGCGCCGCCGGGTCCCCCGACAGTGCCGGGAAGCGAAGTTCCCTTCTACCTCCGAGCCGGCGAGGAATGGATGAAAACTCAGGAATCCGATGCAGTTTTAAAAGGCTTTACTTATCACAGGTTCAGGCATACAAATCAGCAAAAGGAAAAGCCCGGTGCTTAGGATTCCAGGCTAGGAGCCCCAGCCACGTGTAGGCCAAGATGGCGGCCACCACATGTAAAGGCCTTGTAAAAGGAGAAGAAGACAAGACTCCAAGAAGGGTGAGCGCTCACAAAGAGAGAGCCCAAAAAGAAGTGCGAGAGAGGAAACAGGCTAGTTTATACCCCTGCAACTCAGACCTTCCTCCCACTGTTATGGAAAGCAGGGAGGGTCAAATGCCCTTAGGTAATCCCTCCCTGCACCTCACCTAGGCCCTTTAGTATGCTAATGTTTTGAGCCAAGATCTGCCTGGAAATGCCTTTATAGGGTAGAGAAGGGGGTTTCTGAGATGGCATGTCTCTGTACCAAAGACTAATACTAATGCCAGTTAAATATTTCTCCAAGCCTTCACAAGTCTCTTCTACTTCATTGTAGTGTTGTATTTTAGTTGCCTTTGAGTATATCAGGGAGCCATGCTTGTTTGCTTGGGAAGCAAACAGCATTTCTCTCTGGTCTAATTACTTAGGGTCCTACGTGGCCAGGCTAATATGCTGGTAAGATCTAGCTAGTCCCATGATGATTGTGGTAGCATGGGCGAATATTTATACCAGCAAGTACAGCATACATGGTCAGATAAACTGCCACATTTAGACTATCCCCTTATCTACGAAGTGATTTGCAGGTGGCAATTCAGAGCAGATGCAGCAGCCCTTAGGAGTCCTGCAACACCTAAGTGCTCCCAAGATGATCTTAAATTATTTTTAAAAAATACTAGGTTTTCTTTTCATTCTTTTTTAAAACACAACAGTTGGTTGTGTTTCACTTTGGAAGTGTTTCCTAAAAATAGGTTATAAAAATTCTTCATTACTTAGTGTACTGAGATTAATGAGATGTTTATGTGTAAGTTTTTGTTTTCTAAAAGCATTTTATTACTAAATTGAACTATCAGTTTAATTTGAAAATTACGTAGGTCATATATGTATATATACATACATAAATATATATATGTATATATATCATACACACATACAGATCTAGTTCTTCAGTTTCTCTTTAACTGAAGAACTAGAAAGAATTCTAGGAATTTATGTGTTTCTTGGGAAAGATACCATTACAGTATTAAAATGACTTCTAGGTAAATTTTATATTGTAAAACTCTTGAAAGATTTCAAATTGCAATTTAGTTTGTAAACAAGTATTCAAACTAAAAATCGCCCATCACCTATCTCCTAAACTTCTATTAATTTTCATTATTCAGTTGTCTGAAATTGGGTGTATGATTTGAGTTACAGGAGATCACTACGTTTATTGGGTGAATTTCATTAGTCATGTTGCCTGATTGAATGACTTACTTGTCCTATGGCACCTCGGTTAACAGTGTATTTTGCAGAAGGATGATAGGTATTACCTTGGGGGATAAAAGGAAACTAACAGTTGAATATTGTAGATGGCAAAGTTTACATTTTCTAGTCTGATCATTTCCATGCTGATTTGTGGCATTTGAAAAGTAACCATAAATCTTGAGGTGGATCTCCTTTGTATATGGACTCGCTGGGTGCAGATGGTTCTTACTTGCCGTTTCAGAGACACCAACCCTCACTAAGCAATTCATTATTGTCTAAGGTTGAAGCAGCTGTGGATGACTGTAATTATGAATTTTTTATGCCCTTGCCAATCTATTGTGAGTCATAATTCAAGCTCTACATGTCTCTTTGGAATCTTTTTAATTTTATCATGATTAGGAAGTTCCTGAAAAAATGACAGTTTGGAGAATTCAGAGTTTCTTAGTTGTTTGTTTTTTTTTAATGGGTCATCAATAGTTACTTTGGGAATGACAAGTGACCTTTTTCACTTTCCATGTTAATCAAATTAAAGTATCCACTCTTTGGAACCTCCAGCTGCTTGGTGAATGGTGCTAGAGAGCGGACTGAGTCCTTTCTCCTTTTGTGCATGTAGCCTACCTGTGACGAGGAGGCGTTCCTGGCTCCACGTCATACTGTTTTTGCTCCTTTCACTCACTGTATCACTGTCTCCCGTTCATCATCGATTTGCTCGAGCGGGCACCAGTAACATCTCCATGTGTCCTGTCTCATGCAAGTAGAGCCCAAGGGTACTTGCTTGCTCCAGGAACATACAGAGCCTCAAACCATTCCATCAGGTCATGGGAATGAGGTCCATAATTGTTACTAGTATTTGGCATATCAAAAATGACACGGGTAGCTTGCCAGGCTCTGCTCCTTTATCAAAGATTAACCGTCCGTGCACCTGAGGATATGTCTCTGGATTTTCAGTTCTATTCCATTGACCTGAGAATTGTCCTTACTCCAGGGGCATGCTGTTTTAATTACTATAGCTTTGTAGTAGAAGTTGGGGTAAACAATGCCTCCCATCTTTTCACTAGGATTTCTCTGGCTATTGCCATGGGGCAGGTAGGTGGGGGGAGTGGCATTGTTCCTTAGAAATTTCAGAAGTGTTTGGTCTATTTCTTTGAAAAATGTCATGGGTATCCTTACAGGGACTGCACTAAATCTGTATAATGCTTTGGGGATATTGCCTTTTCCATGGTGTAATCCTCCGGACCCATAAACAGATGTGCTTTCATTTCCTCTGTCCTCTTCATTTCTTCTAGCAATGTGATGTGGTTTTCTTTGTATAGACCTTTTGCTTCTTTTCGTTAAGCTGATTTCTAGGTCTTTATTTTCTGAGGCACAGTTATAAACAAAACTTTTTTTTTAATCTTTCTCTTCTATTTCATTATCCATGGCATATAGAAAAGCCATGGAGTTTTGCAGTTGATTTTGTAGCCTGCCACATTCTTACATAAGTCTGTTGTTTCTTGGAGTCATTTTAGTTTTAGACCAAGGCTTATAAACAAATTTAATCCTAAATGCTAACTTTGATTGGTGGCTGCCTACAATGACATATTGAGTTTAATTTTGTTTTTTGTTTTTTACTTTTTGGGTCACACCCGGTGATGCTCAGGAGTTACTCCTGGCCCTGCACTCAGCAATTACTCCTGGAGGTGCTCAGGGGACCATACAGAATGCCGGGGATCGAACCCGGGTCAGCTGCATGCAAGGCAAACGCCCCTACCGCTGGACTATTGCTCCAGCCCCGATTTTTGTTTTTTTTTTTAAAAATATAGATTTATCATGTTATCCAGAAATTCTACTACTAGGTAACTGCCAAACAGGAAAACACAAATTTGGAAGATGTTCCTTGCAACCCTTCTGCAATCACTAGCTCTGGAAACAGCTCGAGTGCACAATGAAAGATGAATAATAAAAAAGAAGTGGCGGGGCGGGGGAGGGATATATAGACATGGTGGAATATTAGCTCTAAGATGAAATCTTGTCATTGGCAGTAACATAGATGGAGTTGGAGGGTGTTATGTTAAGTGGAATCAACAGACCAAGATTGACCATAGAGTTTATTCCAGCTGCCCTTGTATTTGGGCCGCAGAACCGAGATCGCCCTCACTAGGAGGGGAGGACACAGGAGCACCGAGGGGAAGAGGGGCCAGTAGATGGTGGTGGAGGGCTGTGGACTGGATGTGGAAGCATTTTTCTGATGAGGTATAAAAAATTACTTCTGAAATATTCCTAGTGATATGAGTGTGTCTTAACTCAATAACTAATTATTTGATTGATCCATATTGTCTGCCCGGGACATTATATCGATCCTCTCTAAACTTCACTTTAAAGATGCCATGACCTGTGCAGATCTATACTCTGGGTGCCAGTTTAGGTCTCAGACTTACCCCTTGATTTATCTTAGTTCTAATAATCTTATTTTTCTCAGTCCCGAATTTCTTTTTTTTTTTTTTTTATTATACCACCGTGAGATACGATTACAAGGATGTTCACAATTGGTCTCTGTCATACAGTGTTCCAGCACCCAGCCCTCCACCAGTGCCCCACTCCCACCACCAATGTCCCAACGCTTCCTCCCACCCAACCCCAGCCTGCCCCTAGTGCAGGCACCTTATCTTTCTTTCTGTCTGTTTCTGTCTCTGTAATTCTCTCTTCTCTTACACTTTGTGACTTGCCTTATGGTTTATGATACAAGTATCTATGTGTATATTCAGTAGTGAGTTCTAGTGTGACATTTTAGTTTCTCATTCCCCATAAACCTCCCCAGTTTTACAACTACAATGATCACTATGGTGTACAGATGTGAAAGATCCTAGGAAGGACCTGATCCTAGCCTACATTGTTATCTAAGCCTCTTACGCAGCCACAGCTGTGCATCTGGCCTGTCCCTTGTCCGGTTCATCTGGTTGCGGAGGCTACAAGCCCGTAGCCATGCCCACCCGGCATGGAGAGAGGGAGGTGCCCGCCCCAATCCCAGCCAACGCGTCTTCCCCCCCACATGACTACTTTTACCCTAGGAGCTACATTGCAGGGATTCCTCAGAGACTCCATGGGCTGCTCCACATAGGTCGGGAAGCACAGCTGTGCATCTGGTCTGTCCCTTGTCCAGTTCATCTCTATTGTTACTGTTTTTGGCATACAGAATACACCACAGGTAGCTTGCCAGGCTCTGCCGTGGCTCTGGGTACATCCCAGGGGGCCCAGTATTTTCCTATGTCAGACCATCCACCATCCAGGGCCCACGGGGCAGAGTCCTGGGGGTGTAGACAAGCCTGTCTCCTGTCTGCCAACACAGCCAGGCACCATAGCCACACCTGCAACACCTTGAGGGGGCAGGAGCCCCAAATTTGTAAATCTTGCCAACGTGAAGTGTTTATGAGGAACTGGAGAGATAGTACCATGGGTAGGGCACTATCCTACCATGTGCATGTATTGCACATGGTGGGTTTAATCCCCAGCACCCCATTGGACCCCCTGAGCAATGCAAGTATTCCTGAGTGCAGAGACAAGAGCAAATCCTGAGCACTGGTTGGTGTGACCCAGAAACAAACAAAAATGATTTTTTTTTCTGATTCCAAATTAGTCAACATTCCTTTTTTTGGAAATTCAACTAGAAAAAAATATGCTCTCTGCCCCACCATGATCTCTTGTTTCTTCTTTTTCCCTTACACCTTTGCCTGTGAATCTCGTTAGTATCATTCTCAGAAGACTTCCTTCTCCCCACGGGGTGGCTGTTAGGTTATTTTCTCGTATCCCCTGGAAGAACCTAGCTTCATGCTCTAGCCCACAGCTAGAGCACTTGTATTCATATTTAGACATGAGTAATTATTTCATTAAAATGTTTTGTCTTCCCACTAGGCCATGAAGAGAGCAGTCACAGCTTTATCCACCCAACAGTACCTGGCACATCATAGACACCCAATAAGTATTCTTTAGAAGGGTATATTTGGGAGCAGAGACATAGCCCAGAGGGCTGGAGCACGTTCTTAGCATGCACAAGCCCCAAGTTTAATCCCAGCCACTATATGGTCTCCAAGCACCGCCCAGGTAGCCTTGGTGACTCCTGAACATCACCTCTCCTCCCCTCATCCCTACCCCAACCTACACCATACGCACACAAGCACAGTTGCATGCAAATAGGAAAAGACAAAGAATGTAGTTCCAACTCAGCCATAGTCTTTTTTTTTTTTTTTGCACTTTTTTTTTCTTTGCTTCTCTTTTGGGTAACACCCAGCAAGGGTTACTCCTAGCTCTGCACTCAGGAATTACTCCTGGCGGTGCTCCGGGGACCATATGGGTTGCCAGGGATCAAACCCGGGTTGGTGGAGTGCTAGGCAAATGCCCTCCCCGCTGTGCTATGGCTCCGGCCCCAGCCATAGTCTTTTGAAGTTGAAGCAGGACTTGAGAAAGGCGTATTTTTCTCTGTAAGACTGTAAACTATTGCCTATTCAAAGTTTAGTGTGTCATTTTATATTTATATTTGCATAAGCAGGCACATTCACTGCTGAAATAATAGCTTTTCCACACAATTAGGTATTCCAGTTTTTTTCTCTTGCTAAAATAAGGTACCCCTTCAGACTCGCTATGCAAAGTTATGCAACACTGTTGGTCGGCCTGATTGGCTTAGCCTCTGCGCTATTCTGCTGCAGGTCGTTAGGCTTCAGAATCCTATTGTCTCTCCCTCTGCATAGGCCAGGTCGGTGTTTTGACCATACCTGGGCGTGGGTAAGAGGAAAGTGCCTTTTCCAAGATGCTTTATCGCAAGTCATTTTGTGCCCTGGTTCACAGATTGCTGAGACATGCCTGATCGGCCACAAGCTTCTGGGAAAAGGTTCCAGGTGCTTCTGGCATTAGGGGTGTTCAAGGCCAGTTAGTGAGCTGAGAAAGGGCTGAGCCTTTCAGAGACAAGCAGATTGGCAATTTTTTATGATTAAAAAGCTGGTGACATTGAATATAGTCAGGTCATGTGGAAATGTCACTACAGAGAGACTAGATTTTTAGAACTGAAAAATACTTGACGAAGTGAGTCCTGGGGGCTTACAGAATTATAACTGTGCAGCAAAGTTTCCCAGATTTATTTGGCTTCATGCCCCCTTTTAAACATTTTTGTGGAGGGCTGGAGAGTTAGTTCAGCAGATAGGGCACTTGCCTTGCACACAGCCAAGCTGAGGTCATTCCTCAGCATCCCATATGGTCCCCCAAGCACTGCCAGGAGTAATGGAGTAATTCCTGAATGCAGAGGCTGAAATTACCCCTGAGCACTGCAGGGTATGGTCAAAAAAAAAAAAATATATATATATATATATATGCTCACTGTGTCCTGGAAACACACCTTCTTTAAACAAATGAACCTCTGAGACAGATACAGAATGACTGCATTTATTTGCATGGCATAAATATATATGTACATATTATGATACCAATATCCAAGGTCAAGTGAAACATATATCAGGGAGGTCTTGTCAAAGGTGGAAATTATCACAAACGTGTGGGGAGTCAGAGGTTAGGTAAGACAGAAAATGTGAACAGTGTGCTAATAATTGTCGAGGGTTACTAATGCCAACCTAGAACTGAGCATTAAATAGAGGCCAAAGGATACACATGACAACCTTTTAATGTATGTTCTGTAATCCATAGTCTGGAAGGGAAGGAAAAGAGAAAGAGAGAGAAAGGGAAAGAAATAAAGAACCTGCCATGGAGGTGGGCTGGGGAAGGGGGAGGGAACCGGGGACGTTGTTGGTGGGAGATGGGCACTGGTGGAGGGACGGGTGCTGGAACACTGTATGACCAAAACCCAAATATGAACTTTTTAATTGTATACCTTTTTATTTGTATATCTCACGGTGGTATAATAAAATACTTTAAAAAAAAATAAATAAACAAATGAACCTCTTAAAGTGCCTGCAATTGCACCAGAAACATGAAGTAATAAAACATCTCCGGGTCTTAGAAGAAGAGTAGAAGGTGTCCATGACATGAAGAAATCCATTGGACCTGGTCTTCTTATTCCGGTAATCATGTAGAATTATTACTCGAGTATTGAGACTGGCTTTACCGTGCTTCTTCCCATTCACTGGGGGTTAGCTGTTAGGGGTACCCAGGTAGGTGAATATGTGTTAGTTAGGATATCCAAGTGTTTTGTCCCTCCCATTAGTTACTCATAAACAATTGAGGAGCAAATAGAGATGAGTAGATGAAGACCTGTGAAGTGATAAGGCGCTGTCATGGTGGTCTTCAGGAAAGACAGTGCCATGTCAGTGAGAGAAGAGTAGCTTTTATCTTAGATCTACAGATATATTTGTTTGTTTGCTTGCTTATATTTTGTTTGGCCCTGCCTGTTAGTGTATGAGGGCTACTCCCACAGCTGCTTAGGATCACCATGGTGGCACTTGGAGGACCATGTGGTTCAAAGGATCAAACCAAGGCTCCCACATGTAAGCATATGGTCCAGCCCCTAGAGCCATGTTCCAACTCAGATGTTCTTGTCTTCCCGTTGTTCATCAATTTGCTCAAGCGGGCACCAGTAACTTAACTCTACATATAACGGATCCCGTGGGTGCCATGCAACAAATTAAGTTTTCTCTATTAGGTTAGCCTCAAAAAAATTTGACAGTAGGTCTTGGTTTTGATTAGTGGTTTGAGCCAGAGATAGGATACATTAAACCCTTGGCAGTAAAGGTTTAATGTTTTCCTCCATGCAAAATCAGACTTCAGTGTTTGCCTTCCCAAGCATTCACTTTGCTTTCCTTTTTTTGTTTGTTTGTTTGTGTGTTTTCATTGGACCACACCTGGCAGTGTTCAGAGCTCTCTCCTAGCTCTGCACTCGGGGTCACTCCTTGTGGTGCTCGGGATGGACACCAGGTTGGCTGCAGGCAAAGCAAAAACCTTACCCACTGGACTAGTTCTTTAGACCCACACTTTACTATTTTCTGACTAATTCTAATGCTTTACTGTTTTTATTACACCTCTATATATAAAACTATGATCAACTTCTCTCGTACTATAACTGAATATTTATTGATGTGTATTATGCTAGGTTCCCGGGAGGGATGGTGAGTTCTAGCCCTGGCCCGACACCCAACAGAGCCTCGCAAGAAGCCAGACGGCCCCCACTCCATGAGGGCCGCCGTTTTTCCACATCTGGACTCCACTCTCATCAGAACTCCACCCAGCAGAAGAGCTGATTACTGCCTGGCTCGCATGGCCGCTTTCAGCCATGTGGTTCATCAATAAATGATGGAGATCAGAGGTGACTACATGAGTATGCCACCCACACAGCAGAGACTGGCAAGCTACCCAGTCGTATTTGATATGCCAAATCACTTGATCACTTGAATCCCGTTATTCATCGATTTGCTCGAGCGGGCGCCAGTAACATTTCCATTGGACCCTATCACGTGCCAATGTAGCCCAATGGCATCTGGTTGATTCAGAAGTATGAAGAGCCTCAAACCGCTCCTTCAGGGTCTTGACAAGGAAGCCTGACCATCTTGTAGGTGGGCTTCCACGTGATCTTTGACATCCCGTGGAATCCAGTCGGTAACGGCTCTAGTCCAGCGGTTGTCTCCAAATCGCATTACATGTCCAGCCCATCTGATTTTCGATGCCTTGGCAAACAAGACAGCGCTCCCTGATTCTGGAATAGCAACGGAGGTCAGAACTCCGGATTCCCTTCTCTCACTTGAATGAGGCGTGATATTCCAAGCATAGCTCTTTCGATTCCTCTCTGGGGAGACCCGAATAGCATTCTCATCTGCTTTCGTAGGGCCCAGGTCTCTGAGGCGTATGTTAATGCAGGGAGAACGGTGGAGTCAAAGAGATGTGCCCAGAGCCGGAGGTTCTTTGTCCTTTTTAGCTATTTCTTCGATGCACTGCCCGCCTGTCCTTTGCCAACTATAAGACCAAGATGACTGCCCTCTGACGCCCTGATGGATCTATCACATCTTCCAGAAAGGCAATGGAGAAGATTATCCAGAATTTCTACTCAAATCTCTTTGATAGCCACATCCACCTGCCCACATACCAAATTCCACAGGATGGATATGTCATTCCCAACATTCTCCCTTCTGAAATCCAACATGTCATCTCATCGGTAAAGAAGGGAACAGCACCAGGCCCAGACAAAGTCAGACCCGAACACCTGAAGAATCTGCCATCGGTACTCATCAATACACTAGCTCGGCTCTTCACACGCTACCTGTCCGAATGCAAGGTGCCCTCCCAATGGAAAACCAGCAGGACAGTTCTACTGTTCAAGAAGGGAGACATTCACGACATCGGGCAACTATCGCCCCAGTCTGCCTGTTGTCCGTCATCTACAAGCTGTTTACACGAGTCATCCTGAACAGGATTAGCAGAACACTAGATGAAGGACAACCATGCGAGCAAGCAGGCTTCCGGAAAGGATTCAGCACAATCGACCATATCCACACAGTAACCAAGCTCATCGAGGTTTGTAGGGAGTACAAGATGCCGCTCTATCTCACGTTCATTGATTTACAGAAAGCCTTTGATTCTGTGGAGACTGAAGCAGTCATCGAAGCCCTAGCTAAACAGGGTGTTCAAACCCAATACATCAAGATCCTTCGTGAGCTGTATTACGGATTCACCACCAGAATCTCACCATTCTACAAAGAAGTGATCATTAATGTGAAAAGAGGGGATTCGATGGGGTGATACCATTTCACCAAAACTCTTCAGTGCCACCCTCGAGAACATCATGCGACAATTAGAATGGGAAGGAATGGGAGTGAAGATAGATGGTCGGCAACTACACCCACCTCCGCTTCGCTGATGACATCGTTCTAATAACACCAAACATTAGCCAAGTGGCACAAATGCTGGCTGACTTCGACCGAGAATGTGGAAAGATAGGTCTACAGCTGAATCTAAAGAAAACAATGTTCATGAAGAATGAACTAGTTCCTGAGGCCCCATTCACTCTCAATGGAACAAACATCTCTGAATGCAGCAGTTATGTGTACCTAGGTCGAGAAATCCAACACTGATGAACGACCTAAAACCTGAGCTGTGCAGCAGGAAGAGAGCGGCATGGAATGCCTTCAAAGGCATCGAAGATAT